>APFE030135708.1:45961-95117 GCA_000404065.3 Pinus taeda
GGGATATATGTACGGCGTGATGTTTGGATGAAAACTTCCTAGAATCAAATGAATAGCATGATCGTGATCATGAATAGGAGGGAGACCTTTGGGAGTCTCAAATACCTTGGAATGATTGTCCAAGACTTTTTGGAGATCCAGAGAAATAGATGATTTCGATGTGGAAACATCTAGCAAACATAATCATGTAATTACACCTCGTTGTTCCTTTTTTAGAAACTTTGTCATATCGTTAGAGTTGATTATCTTTCCTGGTTTCCCTGCAACGCCCCTTAATTCAATTTCCTTTCTTTCCCCATCAAATTTCATGAAAAGTTCTTGAAAGTTAAAAGCTATTGTACCCAAGGATTGTAGCCATTGAACTCCTAGTACAACATTAACACCTCTCATTGGAATGGAAAGCATTGGGCTATTCAATACATATTCTCCCATGGATAGCTTAATATTATGGCACTTCCCAGAGCAATTTATCGTTCATCCACTTGCAACCATCACTTGACACTCTGGTGCTGGATATAGGAAACAATTCAATTCTTTTGCTATCTTACAATGAATAAAATTGTGGGTACCTCCTAAACCAATCAACACTATTACCTTTTTCTTCTTGATATGTCCTTTTATATTGATGGTTTGAGGAGTGGTAATTCCAGCCAATGCATTACAAGATATGGTTAGATTCATTTCTTCTTTATCTAGGCTTTGTTCCTGTAGTATATCCTCTTCTTTTGACCTTTCTTGTTCCTTTTCTTCTTCCTCTTCACAATCTATGTAGAATAATTTCTTCTTAGCACACTTATGACCTTTAGTGTATTTTCTATCACAACTGTAACAAATTCCTTTTTCTCTTTTTCTTCCAATTGTTGTGGTGTCAAACTTATAGGTTGTGGAAGGCTAGGGGCAACAACACTTCCATCTTTATAGTTGTGAGTGGTAGGCAAACTGGTTTCCATAATTTTGCTTTCCATTTTTCTTACTAACCTGAATGCCTTCTCCAATGAATTAGGTTCCCAAAGGCGAACATCATGTTGGATATTATCCTTTAAAGTCCCTATGAACACATCAATCCTATGCTCCTCTTGAATTTTTTTACCCTTATGTTCAATTTTTGGAACTCCTCAATGTGCCCATTATTGAACCCTTTTGTTTGATACTTATCTATTGGCTAAAAAAGGTGTTGCTTTTTGTATCCTCATAATGTGATGTCATTTCTTCCGTAAAAATTTCCCAAGTGATAATTTGTTTACGAGAGAAAAGACGTTGATACCATACAAACTAATTTGGTTCCAAATATAAAGTTGCAATACGTACCTTTTGTGTGTTTTTCACATTATTGAGATCGAAAAATTGCTCCATATGTAGTATCCACGTTTTGGGATCCTTGCCATCAAACTTCCTCACATCGATTTTTGGAATATGGTGGGTCTTCGATCCAACATTAGAGTCTATGAAATCATGATTAACATTTCTTTTGTTCTCATCACGAGTTTCCTTTACTACTCTTTGACCATTAGTGACCATTTCTTGTAGCAATTTATTCAAATTTTTCTTCAATTCTTCCATATTATCATCCATGCCATCCATCTTAGCATCCATGCCATTCATCTTAGCTTCCATGCCATTGATCTTATTTTCCACACTGTTCATCTTAGCTTCCATGCCATTCATCTTAGCTTCCACTCCTTTTATCTTAGTTTCCACGCCATTTATCTTAGCTTCTGTTAGCTTTTGTGAGAGTTACATTTGTTGCACTTGGTCTTGTAATTTTGATATGTCATGTAGCATTTCTTCCTCTTCTTCATGAGTCATGCTAGAGATTTTAGGCTGTTTACTAGGTGTTTCCATTTTCTTTCTTCAGGGCATCAATGAATGATAATAATTCTTCACTATTCCCTTTGAATTCCTTCAAACTGATTTTTCAAACCCAGCTTATGCAAATATTAAAAAAATACACACTTTTTTTTCACTTTGTAGGCACTTGATATTGAATATGATGTATCTCTGTAATTTCAGATCTTTCATTTTTGAAATTGTGACTTGTAGTAGCCCCCTCTGTCCTCTTTCCAATGCCACTATTCTGATCGAATTTAGATTCTCGAAGAAAGCGTTATGCACAATCTCTCAAGATGACCTGATTATATACCTTTTCAAAAGAGCGAAATTGTATGAGGTTCCACGTGTCACTGTTGTGACCTTCGGGTCTAAAAAATATACAAAAGAAACTACAGTCCATCCTCTTTCTGTAACTTCTGACGAAATTTCAATCTGATACTCAAAACAAAAGTCATGACAATTTTCCCAAGGTCACCTGTTTGGAATGTAATTCAGGAATCTGCAACAAGACCAACTTCCTCAGATCATATCTCCGCAAATGTAGTGCGAAAATATCTGAAATTTGGACCCGAGGTTCAAAACAATTTCCTCTCAAATGGGTTGTTTTGTTCGCCTCTGAAACGTCATAGAAAAAGAGTTATAGTGAAAATTCTACAATGACCTATTTGGAGTAGCGAAACCCTAGAATCCAAAGTTCTGATACCAAATGTTATGAAACTAGCTCACAAAAAGATAGAAAAGATAGATCAACGCCTTAGAATTTAGCCTCTTCAAGGGGGAAACCTCTTTTGAATTACATAAATGAACAATTCTTGGATCATTCAAATGACAAAACCTCCTTTCTATATATAGGAGTCTAAGGAGTCATAATATAACCAAGCCGACCTAACAATAATAATATAAAGGCACAAAAATAACAATAGAGGGATTCTATGGGACACAACAATATTAATAAGGGATACAACTACAATAATAATGGGGGCATCATTAGTATTATAGGGACCTAACCGAAAGCGTGAAGAAGGAATTGACCTATGGGTGAGAGGGTAACCTACCAAACCCTTGCATCTCTCGGTCAGATACCAGCAATTCATGAAGCGAGATGGTGTTGTGGGCCAATTGGGGCCATTTCACATGGATATTATACAAGCTAGAAAGGATTACTTCCATGATATTAAGGGGGAATCCTTCTCCACAACCAGACAAAGGTGTGAAGTCTCCAGCAATACTGTTAGAAATCGAGAACCATTTGGATACTGGAACTTTAAAGCCACCTCCTCTCATTTCCATAAGTACAGTAACATGGTCTTAACCATGGAGCCTGAATGGATAGGATGTTGTTATATAAATTCAATCATATGTTATCCTATAGAGGAGTATTGTTGTGACTACACCTTGAAGGATCAAGACGTTAACCAGGATTTTGCTATACTAAAGAAGGAAAATGGCTTCATAAATTATAAGGAGGAGGTATATCCTGCCTATTCCCTAACTTAGCTACGCCTCAACTATTTAATATCATGAGGTCATGCAACAAGGTAAGTTAGGGAGTATGTTGTGTCAAGAAAAAGGTATGTTTTTGATCCAGGTGGATATTGGTGGCCACCTGCCAAGTCCACCTAGACCCCCACCTCAACATTTTCAGTTTCCTTAATTATAGTGCAGTTTACTATTTTTAGCAGTTTTTCGGGTCCTGAACTTCCGGAGCCGTTTTGAGGCCCTAAACGACGTTTTTTTGGAAATCTAGCTCCGCGATTTTTTTAACAAAAAATCGTCTTTCCCATCGTAGTCCTCGGAGAGATCTTTCCAACGGGCTATCATGCGCGTCAAACGGAGATCGTATGCCAAAGTTACCACCCCGGGAAGTTGATGTACCAATTTACCCAAATGGGGCCCATAGTTTGGCGTTTCATCTTCTAGGGTTAGGTTTTGGAATGTTAAGGGTTTTCCATTGTTTCTCAACAATAAATAGGCCTTCGAGCCTCATTGTAAGATAGTTTAGAGGCATGTAGCCACACATCTCTTCTCAGAGATAAGCTACAATCGCCCTAGCTGGTTTATTTCTATTTCCGGTTGTAAATATATTTCAGTATTTTCCATTAATGAAATGAAGTATTATTTCTGCTGCATCTTTGTGTATATGGTTATCTCTGTATTTTATTGCGTTCCTGTTTAAATCCAGATCAGTTTTCTCCTTGGTAATTGCTTTATTTAGCACTCATCCTCACATGATTATCTTTGTTTATGAATAAAAGTAGAGGAAATAATAACTAAAGTCGAGTAAAAGTAATCGGTAACAAGTTAGAAGAATCTAAGCAGGAAAAACTGATTTTTACTATCTTTATGTGTAGAAGTCATGAATTGAGTGATGGAAGCCCAATTGACATAACGACAACATCTCACAATGGAAAGCAACAACGTTAGAGGCAAGGCAGGACAACAGAAGGTCGAGCAAAACAATGGCTATTTTATGACATGATCAAATCAAGTATAGTGAAATCCTCAAGATCCCCTAATCCTAAGGATTCACTTTTATCCATGTACTTTCTAAATGTAATATATAAGGCCGAAAGGAAAAACTGCACGAGTTCAAAATTACACAGTTTGTAACTATTCTTTTTGACATATAATACTATTATTTTGGATGTAATTTGGTTACTTACGTTAATGTAGAAAGGTTGCATTTAATTCGTCTTTATATTCTGAATACCTCTTAGTAGAGACTTCTGGCGTCTTTGGGCCCAGTCAAGAGAAGATCTACTGCTTCACTTGTGTCATTATCTTTTCAATTTCATTCTTGATTGCTTGTTAATATTAAGTTAATATTACTTCTGATTATTGTAAGGATTAGCAATTCAATTTGTGTTGTTGTTCATTTGAGATTCAGATTGATCTGTGTGTTATATGCAAGTAATACTTTCAATTGAATCGATTATGATTTTTCTAGCTCTGGTCTCTTTTCCTTTCAAGTAATGTTATTTCAGAGATAGAATTAATCACTTTATGCTTCTACAATCATTTTCTATTAGATAGCATTTGATATTCCTGTATGGTTTGCTGTTAAATTCAAATTTTATGTTCAATCTAGAATTGATGTTCAATTTGGAATTTCTATTCAATTCAGAATTGATGCCAATCTAGAATTTCTTTTCAATTCAGAATTGTTGTTCAATTTAGAATTATTGTTCAATTCGGAATTGTTGCTTAATTATGATTTGTTGTTTATTTAGGATTTGCTGTTCAATTACCATTACTGTTAATTATTACAATTCTCTTTCAAGTGTGAGCAAGTTACCTTCTATTTTAGTTAGGTGTGATTCTTTACAAGTTGTATTCAGATTTGTTTGCTTCCATGATAGGTTAAGTAGGATTGCAGAGTGCGTTATGAATTTATTTTAGAATTGCGTCTTTTAGAATTGATTAGATTGAGTTTGAAGAAGATAATCATTAGCAACTACAATGATTTGTATTATTTAACGTCTAAATTCACTGCATATATAGTGTTGACACTCTTGAAATAAAAAGACTTGGGTTGGGTTGACAATTATTGTAGGAATTAAGATTGTTTGTAAAAAGACATCTTAGTGCACCAACAATGGTGCAGGAGTAGGTTGCATATTGATAAATCCTAAAGGTGTGAAGACAATTCTGACTTGTAGATTGGAATTTGAATGCACATATAATATTACAAAATATGAGGCATTAGTCCAAGGTATATATAAAGCAATTAACCTTGACGTTAAATGCTTGCAAGTTTATGGAGATTCAAAAATTGTAATACAACAAATAAAAAACATGATGCATTGTATATCTATGCACTTGAAAAATTATTAGTCATTTTTCCAGTCTCCCACTTCACATTTTTTCGTGTTTAACATTTATGTTATTCCTAGAATTCAGAATGCCAGTGCTGACCTTCTTGCTAATGTTGCATCAAAATTGATCCCACCCGAAGATTATAGTCCTAATAGTTTTTATTTAGAATTAACCTTTAGGTCATCCATTCCAGATAATATCACCAATTGGTAGTGTTTGATATAATTTGCAAATATACTGTTTATTTACTGCGTGCACCTATATGGATGGTTTATGCTGTTAAGTATAAATTAACAAGTAGGATAAGATAATCAACTAACATTGGAATATCAGTAAAGTCTTGTGTAATAACACAGAAGCGCAACATTTAGCCCTTGGTAGGGCTGCAGATAGGTAGTATATTGGGCCGCGAGGTATAGGAAACTGTGCGAAGCAACTTGTGCACAGGGTCAAACCGTGGACCACTTGAACTCATCATACATCTCCAGGGTGCAAAAACCTAGTTCAAGCACCCTCCCATACTACTTTGGGTGAGACCTCAATCCGCAATCTGTGGACTATTGCCAAAAGGGCCAGTAGTATCGGGATTTGTTTGGCTAACTTAACTCTAAACCTGGGTTAGGCCCCAATAAGCCAACAAATGGTTCTGTTGCCGGGATCAGGATTTGAATAAGAGATGTCTGATGTCCTATCACTAGAATCTGACAAAGAAAGGAATTGAAGAGTGGCTGGATAGGAATATTCATGAGTTTGTGGTGCAGGAAAACAGGAATTCACGATTATCAAAGGAAGAGTGGTTAGATTGCTACTTATATATGGAAATCCATGAAATTTTCTTTGCATCCTTCTCCTCTAAGTTGTACGAGTGGATCGCAAAGCTAGCAAATAGTTAAGGAAGGTGTAGGCTCGATAAGCCTATTATGTGGACTCCAGAGTTGGTGCGCAGACTGGAAGCATTAGAAGATAAGATTGCGCATGCTGTGGACCATTGGCTCAATCGAATTATAGGAGGGTTTATCACCAAGTTAGCGGTAGATACTTCAATTAACTATAGCGAGGCAGAACAACACTTCCTTAAAGGACTGCGAGGTAAGTACGTTAAATCTTTGAACACTTGGATTAAAATGCTACAATGTGAAAAGTGGGTTATGCGAATAAATTGATGTTTGGGGCTGCACAAAGTGGGAGAATATATAGAAATGAAGGTAGCGCAGAACTAGAAACAAGCCCCTTTATCTCACCTCCACGAGAAAGAAAGGAATAGCTCACAAAGGTTTCACCAAGAAGTGCGATCAGTTTGATAAAGCAGCAAATTCTGCACATACCACCCCCACCTACACCACCACCAGTTTCACCATATTCATCCCCATATTTGTCCACACCGCCTCCGCCACCACCACAATTCAGTATGGCGAGCACAATAAAGTTGTCTGTGTTCAAGGGAGTAGGGAACGAAGATCTGGACTAGTTTTGGTTCGTGGTAAAGGCTGTATTGGAAGCGCAAGGAGTCACAGATGAAAATATAAATAAAGCAACACTAATCAGCTCTTTACAGGATCGCACACTGACGTGGTACAATAAGCATTCCAATTACAATCCAAACGCAGGGATCATGGATATCCAAGCTTCACTAAACAGGGAATTTAGCAAGCCAAAATCAGAGACACAGTCAATTATTGGATTTAAGGAAATCACGATGCTTCCAGGTGAGACTCCCTGGGATCTAGATTAGAGACTGAAGGGTATGATTCGTGAAGCCAACATGACCTTGACGGATGGGCAACACGGTGCATGGTTTGTAGTGTCGCTAACGCTGCATCTAAGGAATGCGCTGTCACAACAGAAGCTATCCATTCAGGTCGAGACCTTGGAAATCGCAATGAGACTGCATGAGACCCTGATACATGATCCTAACCTGGGAGTTCAACAGATCCATGCACAGTTGAAAAACTTGTGTCTTGAGATGCAGAATTTGAAACAAGATAGAATAGCTCACCCAAAAGCGTGCGAGGAGGTATGGCGCGTAAAGTGCAAGAGCTAGGGACATGACAAGGACCATTGTCTAGACTTCGCAAACTACGTGGCGGGAGGAGGACCAATGCCATTGAGACCATAGGCACAAGAAGGACCGAGCATGGCACTTGGATTGTGGTGCATGATTTTTCATATAGGAGGGATGCATTCTATAGATAACTTCCATCTATTATAGAAGTATACCCAAACTTCCTAACAATTGTTTTGTAATTTTTGTAGGTCAGTAGGCCACGATGAACGCACCTATAGAAGTTATGAACTGATGATGGATCAGACTCCTACCTACAGAGTTCTAACCGAAACGGGCCCTCAATCAAAATGTAGGGATGATGCGCACTAGATTTCAGGGGCACGGATGAGGTCGAGGTGGAATGGAACTAGGAAGAGGTCATCAACAACTGATTTGTTACAATTGCAGAGGGCCAGGGAATTATGTTTGTGATTGTACAAATCTGATGAGACCATCATGCTTATATTGTACCTAGTTTGATCATCAGACAAAGGATTGTCCCACGCTGTTAGCGAGGTTGCGTGACAAAGGAACACTCCAACCTCCCTCAACTTAGAACCTGCAAATGATGAGGTCTGAGCTGCATGAGGAAGACCCAAATGTAAATATCATGCTCTGAAGTTGCATTACGGTGGGGAATGACAAGGGTAAGTAGCTTGAAGAAAGTTCCTGGGTACGCAAGGCTCCCACAAAGGAACTAGAATTTGATTTGGAGCACACTAAGGAGACATTCATGGAAGCTAAAAAGAGCTTCACGGAGGCCTTCACTTCAGGTAGTAAAGACAAATTGGAACCATAAACAGACCCATCAATGCTCACTACCTTTCTAGAGACATGAATGAAGCTTTTGTGGGAGAGTAAGGTTGTGAAGAGGCTGCAAGAAGTCATAACTAGATGTGCTGGGATTGCCCTGGGAGAACCATGTGTAGTCAAGAAGCTCGGGAAGCACACAATGCAAACAGGAAGAGAGATGGGATTGACCATGCAAATCAGGGAATATGAAATGGATCAAGTGATTTTGGATCTAGGATCGGATGCGAATGTCTTGCCAAAGCAGATATGGGAGCACATGGGTAGGCCTGCATTGTAATGGTCTCCTATTCAACTGTGAATGGTGAACCAACAAAAGATCCTACCTATGGTAAGATTATATGGAATAACAGTACATATCGAAGGTGCGAGTACGCTTGCAGATTTCAAAGTGATAGAGATTGTTGTGACAACAATCCCTATCCCATGCTACTGGGAATAGATTGTGCCACTGACATGAATGGAGTGATAAATCTAAAGAAGCGCAAAATGATTTTTGAGAAAAAGTCACTGCTCATGGTAGTATCTTTAGACCCCGTGGAAGGATCACTCTACACAGAGCTAGTGCACAACTATGACAGCGATGACGATCTAGACTGTATCTACAAGATAACCGTGTAGGAGCAAGACTGGGTGAATCCAACAGTGGATGGTAGGATTTCGTGGGAGCATGAAAGCTCTTGCGCCTTAGATTCAGATGAGGAGATAGAACGATGGCAAAACCGGTTACACGAGGTAACCATGCTCAATTGCAACATGATGATAAGGTCACTGCACTGCGTGACAACAGAGGTAAGAGATCTACCTATGTATGATGGATTGACTGAGGTGAATGATTTGTTAAACCAATTTGAAAGAGAAGTAATGGAAGAACAATGTTTTGATGCTCTAAAATGGGTACTGCATGCTACACCCGCAAGATGGTGGTGTATGAATCAAGGAAGTTTTGAGGACTGGCGCGAATGTAGAATAATGATGCTCATGTGGTTTGGAAAGACTCAGATGTGGATGAAAGCTGGGTATGATGGATGAAACAACCCGTGCTCCACCTCTCCAGATTGGTATAGATGTATGGAGCACAACCTGCATGAACACACACCATCCTTGCAATAAGAAACATGACCAACAAGTGGGAGTGGGCAATATGATGGCATGAATGATGACTAGGAATTATGGTAAGACCAAGAATGCAGAAGAATATTCATGTAGAAGCTTTTGACAAAGTACGTGAAGCACTGTACACGGTCCACCATGTGAAGTGAACTGACTAGGACCTATGCATAACAACAATTCTATGGGCTTATAGGACAATGTGTAAAACCCTGATGACACGGGTACTTCCAAAGCTAAAGTATGAAGAAGAAGTTGTAATCCCTATGGAGCATGCAAAGCATAGTCAACACATAGTAGCACCCATATATATGATGGCTCGCGAAGCCTGAAAACAAGGGATCACACAACCGCAAGAAATAGAACACATGGGAGGAAGAAATCCAACAGGGAAACCTTAGACTCCACAAGCTTGAAGAAGAAAGGGTACGGTTAAGGAAGAAAAGTGCTTTGATGGACGTGGATGTCAAGAAGTTGGAGGATGAGATCAAGGAAGAGCTTCTCACCGAAAAAAATGGGATGATAAAGAAAGGTGCGTATGATCATGATGACAAGTTTGAGAACTATCACTGTGAATTGATTAGTTTGATGCCTTGGATCGAACCGAATATTGCTAAGCATAGTGATCAGGGTAGCGCATTGCAAATGGTGAAGTACGTGATGCCGACCATAACAATAAAAGGTGGGGATTCTACAGGAACCATGATGGAGGACAGGATGGAACTCCACACGGGTGGTGCGACCACCTGACTAGCCAAGGGAAGGATAGTCTTAGTGCTCTAGGCAGTTGGAAGGGAGCGCGGGACTATAAACTATTCTGCTCGGGGGCTGTGCGATATTGGAGATGCGCATAGAAGCAAAGAGTCACAAGGTCCGCGGCCATGCATGGGGGGCTGCACTGCCGCTTGGGTTGGCCAGAAAGTGACCATTGAAATCACTAGTCACCATGAGATGCTCGACTTGAGGCCAAATGGAGCAGATGACAGGCATTTAAGACTCGATTTATCGATAAGATTTGGGAAAATCCGTCGCCAAGAAAGCATTAATGAACCAGAATTAGGCAGAATGGTTGAATTTGAGTTCAAAAAGAGCTATAAAATGCAAAGGGATGCCAAACAAACAACACTTGGTCATTTTCGAATTGAGCAGAGCCCTGAGTATTGTGAGCTGAGTGTTGATTAAGCCCCTGAATTCATCAGTTATAGATTGTTTCATAGCTACAATGAGAACAACTAAGGATGGTATGGGGATAGAAGAGGTGACCGCCAATGAGGCCACATAGGCCCTAACTGTGGAGGATGTTCCAAAAGGTGTCGGGATTGTGGCAGAGATCCCGAAATCACCGCGCACGCCAAGACCCAAGAAGGATAAACAAGCAATGGCTCCCGTACGCGTGTCCCTGCAGAACCCATTGCGCAAGAAGCTATCAATGGAGGAGAAAGGGAAAGTTGTCACTATAGAAATAGATGAAGAAGATGAATATTTGCAGGCCCTTATCTTCCTAGAGGAAGAATATGAAGGCATGGAGGTGTATACTCAACCTACGCTCTTTGTAACAAAACTGCTCGCCTATGTCCGCCCATGAAAAGGGAAGGCCAAAGTGCCCAAGGACCTAGACAATACTAAGAGTTCGCTCCAGACCCTACTCCTCCTAGATGGCATTATGTTTGAAGGCACACACCTGGGCCGCATGCCGACCATAAAATTTTAATATTGAGACGTCACTGACCACGAGAATTTCCCTCACCTGGAGACTAAAAACCTCATGAAGCAGAACACCACGGGGGTGGTGACAACATTAGAGCGATGGAAGTGGTTGTGCGGTGTGGAAAAGGCCAAGCTATTGAACCTACTTTGGGTGCCGCATTTCTACTGCCCCCCAATAATCTTTCATCCTTAGGCAGCTGCTCTGCCTGGTGCATGATGGGTATTATGGCTGGAGGAGCCCATCCCCATCATAGCAAAACTGATTCATTCTGTTTCCTGGATTCCATACAAAGGAAAGGACCCTACGACCATATCAGAAGGAAAGGGTAGTGATTTGGCTCTCGTGGAGGCCACGAAGATGAAGTACAAGATGGAAAAGAAGAAGCGAGGTTGCGACATCTCCAACATCAAGGATAAAAAGTACGCATGGCAACCCAAATCTCATTGGAAAAGTTATGTGCAAATGTCGTGTAGATGAGGTACCTGTACCGGTGGTCACACTAGCCGAGTAGTGCGTGGAGGGGGTCCAGTTTAACTGGTTTGAATTCCTCTGCATAGAATTCTTAGAGAGTTATCACGAAGCCCAGGAGTAGGGTAAAACCTTCCACTATGCATGGTTGTTTCTATCCACAATGCTTGTAGCTGGGGAATTTCCAGAGGACAATCAATTCCCCATAATTGAAAGAGAGTTACCAGAGGCTACAAAGTACGCTTCTCTCTAGGCCACGAAGGATGCTACAAGGATACGCAATAACAAGATATTCTGAGTGCTCATGGAGATGAACATCCCAATGTGGATCAACTGCAAGCCGTAGTTGTTGCCCACAATTTACAACAATCTCTAGAGTTTTGAAGAATTCAAGGCAGACATGCACAACATCTATATTAGGGCATGCAAGGATGCGACAAAGTAGTGGATGAGGCTACCTTTTGTAGCCACTGATGATGCCATTTTCAATGTCTTGGAGGCATGGCCTCTAGAATGGCACACCCTAGACATTGTAGAACTCGAGAGTTCGGCAGCACAAAAGAAGACGATGGTAAGCTACACATCGCACAGTTGGCTGAAAAATAATGAAAGGAAACAACAACAATAGAAGTACGGGTAACGCGGGAAGCAACACAAAAAACAGCCGAGCAGGAAAAGGCTGCAGTAGCAGCAGTAGCACAAGAAGCAACTATGAAGGTGGGTGAGGGCCAAGAAATGCCTTCGCAAGGGTAGGTAGGAGAGGAAGCAGAAAAAAAAGAGGTGTGGACCCACAGCCGTGTCCACACAGTTGAAGTGCCAACACCCGACAGAGTGAGCAGGATTAAGGAAGAAGGTTAAGGCCTTGAAATTCTCAATTGACCCGATCACCCTAACCGTGGGTGATTTGCATGACATCGGCGAGACGGTGTGCGATGTCACAATTGAGACTCTTTAGGATTTCATGCAGGAGCACTAGACTGTGTTGGGGGCCATCAGAGTGTAGTTGTAGGACTTACAGGCGTGCCCCCATCAGGTTGGTACCCTTTCAACCAACCTCATAGTCGGATCCATGGCAATAGAGTAGATGTTGCGTGCATGGATGATGAAAACAATAGTGTTGCTGGAAGGGGCTCTAGTAACATCAAATGAGGCCAATAGGTTTTCGGTTAGCATGATGAAAGGTCTCTGTGTTAATCTACCTATCCTTCCACGCGAGACATTATATCTATTGCAAGATGGGATAACGGGAGAGCTGCATGCTGCAAGTCCTTAGTGAGTAGAAGATAAACATGGAACAACTCAGCTTGCAGTGCGACAAATTGGTGTCACAAAATCAATAGCTGGTGCAAGTGATATGCGACACTTGCCGAAGCATCTTGGATCTAGCCATTCCAAGAGATCTACCAGTAGAGGTGTAGATCCATAGGTTAGGAGTAGGAGTCCATGAGGCCAGGGAAGAAACAACAAAGGTTCAACTGGAGCTGAATCTTCAGATTGCCAAATGATGGTTAAAGGTGTAGCCATCCACTCCCACGGAAGTCAGAGAACAACGCATTAGTGTTATCACAACGGGATTGGAGGAAATCAAAGGTGTAGTGCAAGACTGCACCAGCACGTTGGAAGAATCACTTGAGGTCCTCACAACTTTGTAGAAGGACCCCAACATCCAATGCTTAGAGACAGAGGCGCGAGAACTCCAACAACAATATGACAGTGTCTGAGGAACTGCATAGATAGTGGTCCTCACCCAGCAACTTGTGAGGATGCAGTAGGCTAAAGCACTGAAGGAGCAGGTGGATGCAACAAGACATAAGGGGGCAGTCCTAAAAGCACGTGTCTAGCCTTGGATCGATGAGGCCTTCACTATCACGACAGACATCAAAGGCAAGCTCATGAACATACAGGGGATGCACACATTGATGCAGCAAAGCACCCTAGACACAGAGGTCTCGGAACAATGTATGTAGCAGATCCAACAAGCAGTAGCTCATTGCACTGCTGACCTTCACGTAGTTCGAGAACAGTTGCAGGGACTTTGCATAAAGATCGCCGCGCTGACAAAGTGACTTGAGGGCTAGTCACAATGTTTGTGTTGGGGGCCTGTTGGGCATTGAATCCCCCCAAGGCATGTTTTGGGGCTCAAAGCCCAATTTTTGACCCAATTTTGTTGTAAAGCTCCATGAATTGTGGGCACAGGGTGTGAAAGTATAATAGAGTCATAGGGTTTTCCACCTTAGTTTTGTAATGTAATGTTGGTTGGATAAACCTACCCATGGTCCGCTGACCATGGGATTGTATAAATAGAGTGAGGCTTTAGAGATAAGAATAGTAGAAGAAGAACAAGTCTAAGTGATTGAGTTGCAAGTGTAAAGTGTGCCTTTGGGTCATAGATTAGGAGAAGGCTCTGCAGTTGAGTGCGCAGAGACCTAGTAGTCTGCAGCTGAGTGCACAGACCACTGCAGTTGAGTGCCCAGGTTAGAGTCGAGTCTGTAACCAAGGAAGGAATTAATAAAGAGAAGTTTTATCATAATTCTATGTATCTGTTGTTGGGTTAATGTGTGTTTGATATGATTTTTGAATATACTTTTTATTTACTGCGCGCACTTGTATGAATGGTTTGTGTTGTTAAGTATAACTTAAAGCATGCAAATAGGCTAAGATAATCAACTAACATTGGAATATCACTAAAGTCTTGGGTAATAATGCAGAAGGGCAGTGTTCAGCCTTGGGTAGGGCTGTGCGTAGGCAATATATTGGGCCGCGAGGTACGGGAAAGTGTGCAAAGAAACCTACATGCAGGGTCAAACCATTGACCACTTGAACTCATTAGACATCTCCAAGGTGCAGAAACCTAGTTCTAGCACCCTCCCATACTATTTCAGGTGAGACCCCAGTCTATGCTCCATGAATTGTTGCTGAAAGGGTCAATAGTACCAGGATTTGTTTGGCTAACATAACTCTGAACCTGCGTTAGGCCCCAATAAGCCAACAATTCCACCCAATTAAAAATAGTGGGCGTTATGCACTCGATAGCATATAGAAACTTCAACTTGTTACTCTCTTGCAGTGCTTGGGTCCCAACCACTCTATAGATGGTCAATAGTAACACTCTCAACACAAGATCCTGTACAGTTGCTATCTCGATCTTGCCACGTTTGGATTTGAGAGCTTCTCGGAAATGTTCGGCAAGTAGCATGGACACACTTGTCCCAATCGGTGTTGACCCATATAGGTTGACTGGTTCTCCTCTCCCAAACAGTCTTGTGATGAAATAAATTTCTGAAGTCTCCAACTCTAGCTTGTGGTCACCGATGATGAAAATTTCCTGATTTATGTCCCAGAGACTAATCAGGTACTGTAGCAACTTGGGTTGAGCCCGCATCCCTGGTGTGAGAAAGAACTTGAGGAGCCCACATTTCCTCAAAGCCTCCAAGCAATTTAGATCAGCTATTGCTTGAGTATCGATATCCTCATTCTCTCATTCTTTCCAATCCACCATTTTTAGGGATTTTCTTTCGTGCAAAAACCATTTAATCAAGTCAATGATCATCTTTTGATGGAGAAATTTGGATTCAAGCAGTCAAATTGAGTAAAAAAAATGTTTTTTCTTTGCTCATGATGCCAGCGCGACTATTTTAAAAATAGTGGCGCCGACAACGCAATTGGTGGTTTTCTTTAATCCCCGGTTGGCATGGATCCATGCTTAGGAATCGCACCGATCGAGGGTGATTTTTTTTTTGCCGAACTTTTAGCATCCCTGGAGAAACTTCATGTAATAAATATTAAAAACAACAACCACAGATGACTAGGACATGTATTCCAAGCTGAATGGTGGGCAAGACATCCTAGTGGGTGTTCATTTGGTTGTTTATGGCTAAGGAAATTAGCAAAGGCAATGGCTAAGGCATTAAAGAGGCAAAAAGGTATTTTGGCACATTTATTTATGAAAATAATGGAAATTAGGAGAAAAGGAAGGTGAAAGGTCAAATTTTTCATGTGAGGAGGAAATTGAAGGAAAATAATGGAAAATGAAGAAAATAGAGGCCTCATTAATAAAAAGGTTTATGAGGATCAATGGGTAAGACTTGGTCAGTTCAGTTTTGGAGCTCTCTCATTATTCTCTCTCTCTCGTACTCTTAGTTACTTAGAGTTTTCTTGCAGCACTCTTGCAGGGTGTGGCACACATGGATTCTTGGAGCAAGAAGGCAAAGGAAGAACATGAAAGTGTAAGAAGGCATCGACATCAACAACTACATCAAATTTTCTTGTAGGCATCGGGTTCCATGTATGATTTATTCACTAGTTTTGACATGTATGGCACATGCATGTGGTTTCTTAGTTTTGATCTATCATTGGCATGGAGGATTGCCTGGATTGACAGTGGACTGCTAGCCTTGCCATCTCCTAGATAGCCATGGTGATTATGGGTTTAATTTATTTTCTTTGATTTTGTCGTTTGTCATGTTTCCTTAGCTTTCGTTGAGTTATTAGTCCTGGAAGCCCTGGTTGAACAAACGCTCTGGAAGCCTTGTAACAACATGGGTTGAGTTACTATTCCTAGAATCCTTGGTTGGAAAAATGCCCTGGAAGCCCTTGGTGGGTTGAGTTACTAGTCCTGGAAGCCTTGGTTGGACAAACACTCTGGAAGCCCTGTATAAGCTGTGGGTTGAGTTACTAGTTTTGGAAGCCTTGGTTGGAAAAACGCTCTGGAATCCATGGAAGGCTTGGATGGAGACTAATATGATGATGGTTTTGGTGATGTCTGACCGTGAGGTGGAATCACTATTTGATGGGTTGAGGTGGGTGGCCTTTGCAAGCCCTGGATGAGTTTTTATTGATGTGTTCTATGAGATCCCACATTCATGCTTGGAATATGGCATGGAGGTTATTGGATGAATAGAGACTTGGCTCAACCAATCTATGGTTGGGTGGATCATGGTAGTCCCATCTCCGATTGGCTCATTACATTTATTAATGAAAAAAAATCATTCCATTGATCTTCATGTGCAAATGTACTAATGTATATAGGATTTTTGTTGGACACCTAATCCTTAATGGGTTAGTGTGGAAGCCGAATGGACAAAAGGAGTCCAAGAGACCTTGGGATGTGAAACCCAATGGTCACATAATGTACTATAAATGTATATCTCTTGTTAATAAAATTTGTACTCTCATGATTTATCATTCATATTGTTCTTTCTCCCATGTGTGTTTAACATGGTATCAGAGCGGGCGATTGCTGGTCCTGCTCCAATTTGAGCCACTTGTTTTGTGGTCTCTATATATATGTCAGTTCTACATTACCTAACCTCTGACTCTGCCTTATTCCCCTCAGACCTGAAATAACCTACCTCTGCCGGCACTGCACATCTGTCCATACTGTCATTTCCTGTTTTAGCGCTGAGACCTGACGGTGCCGCTGCAGAGATACGCCACCATCAATGAAGGTCTAGCTCCATTTGAATGCGTATGGTTCGAAGTTTGAATGCGTTATGGTTTGAAGTTGAATGCGTTTGGTAACGCTGTCTAGTAGTAACGCTATGAGTGGTATCGACGTTTGGTTTATTGAATGAGTTTGTATCAGAATCTGTATATGCGTTCATTCCATATGCCTATGCATTTGAATGGATTGAATATTAACGTTTGAATCATTTGAACACTGTGGGTTTATACGATATTAACGCTGTGCGCTGTGGGTTTATACATATGCCCATCCGAGTTTGTCTTTGCGTTGAACTACAGTGGTATTGCGTGGGGTATACACAAAGACCCAGCTATGTGGGAACGCCCCCGACAATTCGAGCCAGAAAGGTTTATCAATAGTTTGATAGATGTGAATGGGCATGATTTCAAATATATACCGTTTCATTATGGAAGAAGGGCATGCCCGGGCATGTGGGTAGCCATGCGAATGCTTCTGCTTACTGTGGGAAGACTGTTGTAGAGTTTTGATTGGAGCTTTCCGGAAGAAATTGAAGGAGTTGATATGAATGAGGGTCGTGCCCTTTCGTTGCATAGAGCTATGCCGTTGGAGGCGGCCATCAGGCCCTGTCTTCCTCACCATCTGTATTGAGTCATTGCCCCCTCTGATCTGATCTGTGACGTTAATGAATTGAGAAATAGAGGTACGCTATTCTCACATGACTAAATTTGATCTTTGGGGTTAGCTACCATTTCAGCTGACCGTCCAGACTCGTATTGTTAGTGTAGGAGCCGTCCTTTCCCAAACCATCCAATTTGGCTGCAGAGCTATGAAGCCATGCATATAAATGGTATCAAAGTGAATGGTATTGAATGGTATTAACGTTGTGGTACTTAATGGTGTCAACGCTGCGTTATTGAATGGTATTTGAATGCGTTATTGAATGGTATTAACGATGTTTAAACACTATTGAATGATGCGTATATATGGAATATGAACTGTTGTACGCTATATATGAACTTGTTGAAATCTTGTGCATTGAGGGTGGTATATTGGCTCGACGTTGAACAATTTAGAACTGTGCGTTGAATGTATGATGTGTTGGTTGTATGTTCAACTAAATGCCATGTATAAATACCTACTATTATGCATTGAATGAAAACTTCTTATTGTGCGTTGAACAAGTTGTAGTGAGTTCAACTCCTGATTGCGCTAGTCCCTTGTAGACAGACAATGTCGAAATTCCACAGTCACACAAGGGAAAGAGATTAAGCCTTGAATGGAACTCGGGCTTTGCTTTCTTTGCATCAAAATCAAGAGTATATTTGAAGGTTGTGCTGGAAGATGGAATTTTTGAAATTCTGCTGAGAACCGTGGTGAAACTGCGTGAATAACGTGGAATGCTACCTAGATTGAACGCTGTGAAGACCGTGGTGAACATTGCCTAAATTTAATGTTGTGAATACTGCGGTGAATGTTACGAGATAACATTGATGTCAATAAAACAACGTTGTTCCATTTGATGAGTTCATTGATGCACTAAAAGCTGAACAGGAAACAATCAAGAGAAAATGGGTGTTGATGAGTAATAGCCTCAATAACGTCGCCATATTTTGAAGGAGTCAAAAACACTATTTGGCAGAAGTCTGGTTGGGAAATCCTTCACTGTGCATTCAAATCCTACTTTGATTTATGTTGATGTGTTAATTGATTTCCATGTAAAATGCATTAAAATAATTTGGTTGTGCGTTCTCTTTTGGAGGTTGAGCGTTGGAGTCTATTGAATATTGTGCATACACATTTGATGCAATGAAATTATATGTAATATGGAATATAGTTAGTGCAGCTTTATGAGTTGTGATGGGTATTGCCTTTTGATAGCCATCATTTCTACTTTGAAAGTGATTATGCTGGGGGTTTTTGGGAATGACAGAGTTCAATGTTCATAAGAATTGGGGACTGTTTATATTCTTTAAAGTTGCAGCAATTTGGCATTATTTAGGAGTTCAGTGGAAATTGTTTCAAGCCAAGACTATCCTTTGTAGATCAAATTGGTGTATTTTCTTAAAGGTTGTTCATATCAGAGATTTTTATTGAACTAGATTGAATTTGTTGCCAGGACAAGTTCCCTTGGATTCAAGGCTGGTACAGGAAAATATCTTTTTGAGGCCTAAATTTCTTGTAGCTTTGTTGGAAGTTAAATTCTCAGGTGAATTGGAGAAAATTCATTTTTGAATGAGGAGTCTGTTTTCCAGATATCACCATTCTTTGTGTGTTGAATCTATTGCAATCTGATTGATTTGAAGTTGTTTCCATAAGTTTATATAAAAGAGCAATTGGTGTCCATCTTTTCCTCATTGTTTTACTATTTTTTGAGGTTAAAAATGGATCCAATTGGTGCAATATTAGAGTTAGTGGACAATCTAATACTCTCTACTATGGAGAATACAGTCAAAATCAGCAAGGATTTTCTCACCAATATTCATAGTTGTTTACAAGATGTACAGGAAAAGATTGATTTTTTGCAGCTTGAATCACAGTTATAGCAAGAAGAGCTACATCAAAATAGACATCATTCTGAACCTGTTTTTGTTCACAACATTGAGACAACCACTAATGTTACAGTTCATTCAAATAAAGCAGTAGTTGTACATGCAGATGTAGAAACTCAGTCTGAACCTCCCAAGCCCATCATCAGACCTTGGGAAGAGCTTGTCCACAACAAGCATAGAACTGGTCTTGGATATGACAAGGACTTGTCCTTTTCATATTCCAGATTACTCAAAGCCCATTCAGTTTCAGAGTGCTGGATTCATTCCTGACAGTTCACCTGCTCCTCATGATAGTTCAGTTTCAGCTGTTCCAGACTCTGCCTCTCTTCCACAGCAACAACAACAACAGATCGTGAAATGCCAACACTGTGACCGAGTTGGCCATTTGAAATATCACTGTTTTGATCTTCATCAATGTAAGCGCTGTCATAAAACCAGTCATTCTTCAAACAAATGCTTAAAAAACAAACGTCCTGCAAGAACAAAGATTCATATTGGATGGATCACTTCTTGGCAATGGGCATCAACAACCAAGAAGATATTCCAAACACATGTCAGAACTTGTTCCAGAATATTGAACAGTCTTGCAGTTGAGTTTTATCCATCATCTCACCTTGTATCTGACAGGGGGGGGAAATGATGGTCATCTACAAGCTTCAAAGTCACATCAAGCGAATCTGAGCCACAACCTACCACACCAGTTTCAGAGTTGTAGCCAGAGACAAAGATGCCCATGAACATGCCTTCAGTTGGCAATCTGAGACACTTCCTCTAGCAGAAGACTTCAGGTTCTTGCCAGTTTCGGAAGAATTCTAGGAACAAAATTGAGAACACTTCCTCTAGCAGAAGACTCCAACTTCTTGCCAGTTTTGGAAGAGTTCCAGGAATTGCATTAAGCATTCCAGAGTTGTTGGTCATCCTTAAACCATCACAGGTTGAGACTTTCCTTTTCAGGTTGAATTTCTTCCTTTTATGCGGGGTGAGACCTCCCTTTCATGGTTGAAGGTTTCCCTCTTCAAAACAATAGGAGCACTTCCTCTAGCAAAAAACTTCAGTTTCTTGCCAGTTTTGGAAGAGTTCCGAGAACTGCACTAAGCGTTCCAGTGTTGGTGGTCATCCTTAAACCACCGCCCTTTATACCAACATTTCATAGAGCACATTCAGCCTAGTACTGCCATGCTTTTTTGCACATTTTGTATTTCAGCTCTCTTCTTGGACTCATACATAACCCTTTGGATTAAGGGGGGGAATGTTGGACACCTAATCCTCAATGGGTTAGTGTGTGGAAGCTGAATGGACAAAAGGAGTCCAAGAGACCTTGGGATGTGAAACCCAACGGTCACATAATGTACTATAAATGTATATCTCTTGTTAATAAAATTTGTACTCTCATGATTTATCATTCATATTGTTCTTGCTCCCATGTGTGTTTAACAATTTTGATGGCTGATATGTTTATTTTATTTCTATTCCTATTATGTTGTTTATATGCACATTTACCCCGGAGGTTGTTACAGAGTGGTATCAGATCATGGTTCAAACACTTGGACTGGTTTTGGGCTTTATCATAGGTAAAATTAAGAACAAAGGTTAAATTTTAGACCTTTTTGTCATATCTATTATAACTTTTCTTCTATGGAATATTAGAAGTCTAAATTTTTTCTATATCAAAGGTAAATCCCACTGATAATGTGGTAAAAATTTCATATATTGGATCACAATACTTTAGGAATTATGATCTAAGGAAGATGGCCTTCCTAAATACACCTTTAAACAGGTGATGTTGGCATTTCTGCAATAACTTTTCTTCTGTAGGCTTTCAGAAGCTGAAAAATCATCCACATTGAGGGGAAATACCAATTATTATGTGGTAGAAATTACAGATATTGGGTCGCAATATTTTAGGGGATATGAGCAAAGGGAGTCCAGCCTTTTGAATGCTCCTAAAATCAGGTCTCAAATAGGCCACGCTAACATTTTTGTTATGACTTTTATTCTTGGCACTCTCAGGAGTGGAAATGTTTTCCACAATGAGGAGAAATCCCACTGATATTGTGATAAAAAATGTAGACATTTATTCTATATTTTAGGAGATATGAACAATCGAAGTCGAGCTTTCTGGACACTCCTAGAATTGTGCACCAAATAGGATTGTGTTGGTATTTTTGTTATAACTTTTCACCTATGAAATCTCAGAAGCTTAAACTTGAACCATAGTGAGGGATAATTCTACTGATCATATGGTTCAGTTTCCATAACCTTTACTACTACATCTTAGGATATATGCATTGAATCAATCACTATATTAGTTTGGATGCAAATTGTTTGATGAAATGCTTAAATGGTTCAATGATTAATTGCATACAAACAGTTTGATAAAATGCTCCAATGAGTATGTTGTTTGTGGTTGGGGATAGTATTGATGTGTAATAATATTTCTGTAATTGATATATTCTTACTTGTATGCAAATATTTCTCTATACTAGTTTGCATGTAAAGTGTTTGAATAAATGCTTACATGCAAATGTAATAATATAGTAGTTTTTTGTGGAAAATGTAAAAGTATGGTAATTTTTTGAAGAAAATGTTATTTTTTCTTGGATGGGATAGTATTGTAGTATGATAATACGGATATAGCTGATCTATGCCTATTTGCATGCAAATAATTTGAAGAGTTGCATGTAGGGAATTTGAAAGGTTGCATGCAAGGAATTTGAAAAGTTTCATGTAAGGAAATGGAAAATTGGCATGTACAGAAATGGAAAAGTGGCATGTTTTTAGTTATGATGTTACAAGTGGAATAAGTGCAATATTTTTGACTTAGTCTCATACAATGCAAGAGAAATAAAACTCAATTTCTTTTCAAGTATGGTTAAATTTAATAGAGATTTGGAGATCCCATTTCCATAATTGGACATTCGAGATTAGACCATTATAGTAGCTTCCTCCTTCTACCTTAGTGTGGACCATGGATAGTAAGGGGGTATGATTATAGGTTGTTAGTATTGGTGAATGCTGATTTCAAATTAATAGACACGATGTCTTGATTTTTGGAACATGTGACTGATTGTGTATGAATTATATGTCACTTACATGTTGACTTCATGATACCTACTTAAATCCTTGTATGTTAGGTTACATTTATGAATATTTTGATCTCATGTAGCAGTCTTGTAGTTTGATTACAAGAATTGATTTCTTATGTTCGACTACATGTGTTTATGCATAGGTGTAGTTTATTTGACATTGCTTGTGCATACTATTGGTTACATGTGGCAATGTGTACAATGGAGTAATGGTTGTTGTCATGCATGAGTTCATGGTTTGTGTAGTTGATATGGTTATTCATTGATGACTGGACTCTAGCTAGAATGATGTGTATATGGTTTGGTACTCATTTGTTATGTGTGTATATGCAATTGTTATGCGTGTAAGGCCTTGGTTATGATTATGCATGTATAGTAGGTCAAACATGCCTTGTGAAGTCATTGTATGAAATTTAGGTCAACATGGTGCTATTGGATGTTATGATGCTCATGTGTTGGATGAGATAGAGTAGGAGATGTAGATCATTATAATGAGGTTGTAACATTGGACTTTGGGGTAAGAGTGTATTGCCATACAGGTATTGTATGTTTGACATGCAGGTATGTAAGTTAAGGATTTTATATGCATTAGGTTTATATACATTAGGTTTATGTACATGTCTTTTGATGTTATGGTTACATTCATGATAGATGTTGGTTGATTAGTGTCGTTATATGCACATGTGTCTGATAGTCAATAATGATAGTAACTTGTAGTTGTATGCATTGCTATTATTGTTTTATATTAGATAACATGATTATTATGCTATATGTTGTTGATGAGTATGTTATAGGTTAACTTGTTGATTGTTATATGACAATTAGCTTGATGATTCGGTTTTATGTTGTTGATGAGCATGATATATAGCTTATTGTTGTTATATGCCATTAACTTGATGATTTGGGTTATTTTATTGAGATATTAATGTTATAATTTGGATTGGTCATATGAGTGATGGTTATGTTCATTGCCTTAAAAATATTGATGTTATATGTATTGTGTTAACCTGGTTTGACCTTTGCAAATGGTTATGGTTGCGATATTTAGGTATGAGCTGACATATTTGTGATATGCTGTCATACTAATCTACATTGATCATACATATGTGATTGTTATGCATGAAGAACAAATGCTTATGAGCTTATGACATGAACATGTTAGTTAGTTACTATTAGGGATATCATGATTTATGTTTGAATTGATATGTTGTGAAGTTGTATCATGCTAACCTAGATTTATTGTGTATAAAAGATAGCCCCCCCTAAGACGCATTAAGGTATGAGCTTACTTATGTCATCTACCTAGTTCTTGGTTGTTTGATTATGACATCTATTTGGTGTTTGAGTGTTTGGTTCCTAGTTGATTTATTTCACATGGTATGTTTGCAAGTGGTTGAATGATTGATGAATTGCTTAATATGAGTATGTGTTCAAGTGATTTTGTTTTAAGATGATAGTACTAACATGTATGTATTGAGACAATTGATATGTACTTGAATGTAGTTGATAGTTGTAGCATTATGTATAATGTATATGGATTATGACATGATTGTTTGTAAAAGTTGATTTCAAATTGATAAATATGATTTTCTTGATATTTGAAACATGTGGTTGACAAGTGTGAGCATGATGCAAGGAGTTGCGTGGCATGAGAGATTACCATGAAATATTGAAGGAGGCTCTAGTTGAGTTTCCCTGGGAACCATGGGGATTGAGTCGTAGTGTTTTTTGTTAGTCTTGTGCTTTTGGCATTTTACGATTATTGCACTTGATTTGTAAGTTTGATTGTGTCTTGTGCATAGCTATGCCACTTTGTTCGCGGAGTCATGTTGTTATTGGTTTTATGGTCTTCTTCTTGTTTATTTCTTGGCTTTCCTTTTATGTTTTGAGTCTTGGGAATTGGTTGGGAAAGAGGAAAGTTGATGGAGCTCGGGGAGAGATGTGTGGTACCTGAAAGGTAATGTAAGACCCAAATGAAGCTTTGTGCATGAGTAAGCGCAGTGGAAGGTAAGACTATGATAGTTGGTTGGATTGGTTGGGTCCATTGTGGTAAATGGACAGTAGCAGCCCAGACACAAGAATGTAACTAGAAAAGGTAAAGTAGATGGATCGAACATGTCATATGCTTTGGCTATGTTGGGAATTTTTGCTCTCAATGCCTGTGCATAAATAAGGAAGTTCTCTTAACCAAGACCTTAAATTATCTGGTAATTATATTATGATCATGATTATGTGGAAGTTTATATATGTATACATGTATGTATGTATGTATGTCATTATATGACATGATCATGATCATGATTATTTTATGCTAATGTTTATATATGCATGTATGTATCCATGTATCTATGTTATTATCTGACAGGGTTTTCAGGGATCATTTTTGTGGAGGAATGATTGCTTATGCAGGAGAACAACATGAAGAGGTTCCTGGTCTTATGAGGAATCAATTGGGAAGAATAGTCACGAAAAATATATGACGTCATTATCATGTGGATATGATTTGATATTTTATACTTGTATTATGCCTAATTCTATGTTATAACATGTAATGTTGAAGGATAAATCAACAAAGTGAAAGCAGTGTGGTCTGTGTCATGCTAGGATAAGCATGGATGAGATACTAGAAGCAAGGTTTATTGGTAAGGACAATGTGGTTTTGGATGTGTGGTACTACTATTGTGCATATAATGTATATGTTGTACATGTTTCATATATAATGTGGCACATGTGGTGTTGTGTATATATAGTGTGTGTACATGTTTATGTAGTGTTATGTACAAGATGGTACATATAGTTTTGTATGAATGGTACATATTCAATACTGGGTTTATATGGTGTTATGTACATGTTGGATATGCGGTATTGTGTATATATTGTACTATGTGCATGATGGAAATGCAGCGTTGTATGCATATGGTGCTATGTGCATGTTGGATATGCAATGCTGTGTATAGATGATGCTATATTCATGTTGGATGTGCAATGCTATGTACAAGTGGTGTTGCATGCATGTGGTACATTAGTACTATGTACATATGGTGTGGTGTCCATGATTGTACAAGTGGTGTCGTGTGTGTGTGATGCTGTGTACATATTGTACAAGTGGCACTGTGTGCATGTGGTGCTAGGTACATTTCGTGCATGTGGCACCGTGTACATATGGTGTCATGTACATGTCATGCATGTCGTACTGTGTAGATGTGGTATTGTGTATGCATCGTATAATGTTGTAGTGTATGTCTGGCATTGTGCACACGTTGTACAGGTAGTGCCATGTACATGTGAAGTTGTGCACATGTTGAGTAGGTGGTGCAGTGTATAGGTGGTACTGTGTACATGTTGTACATATGGTATTGGTGTATGTGTGGTATTCTGTGCATGTCATTGATATTGTGTTATGGGCATGCGGTATTATGTATATGCATAATGTAGTCATGGTATTGCAACGTGTGTACTCATTGTGTGGTACTTTGTGTAGGTACATGCATTGGGTGGTATTTCACATCGGGTATAAATTGATGCATTGTATTGTATACACTGAGTGTAGGTGTATGTGTTATATGTCAGGTGTAGATGCATGTATTGCATGGTGTGGTATGCAGTGTGGCTGTATGTGTGTGATGCACACTATGTTTCTATGCACATGGTTGAGGAGAAGGAATTGGGTGTTTTTTGGGTGTAGAAACCAAGCCAAAGTGCATATGAAATAAAGACAAAGGTAGAAGCTAAGGATTGAGAAAAGGATAAGTATCATCATTTTATTTCAATTTTATTATGCATGCGATTTATGATTCTAGTATATTGTGATTATATGTGATTTATGATTTTGGTCTATGATGGTTACATATAATTTATGATTTTGATGGCTATGTTTTGAGTTAACCTAATGTGATAATTTTATACATGTTGATTTGGTCAAATATGCTAGTTTGACTTATTGTGACAAGAAGCGTACATGATTGCAAATGTACCTTATTTACGAGCTACCAATGAGGTATGAGGTGAATTTATTTTAATTATTTTAGAACTAATGGAATCTATGTGCATGGTACAAGAATCGTGAACATTCCTGATCGAGTAGTTGAAATTAACCACAACAATTAGCAGCTTGATATGGTGATTTGGTGGTCACTTATGGTGGCTTGGTAGTTGCTTTATGATGGTTTAGTATTTTATTTATGTTGGTTTAGTATATGCTTTATGATGATTGATATATGCTTTATGATGGTTGATATATGCTTTATGATGATTTGATATCTTCTTTATGTTGGTTGATACATGCTATATGATGTTTTGATATATGCCTTATGATGATTAGTGTATGATTGATACATGTTTGGTATATGATTTGGCATATGTTTTGGTATATGATTTGGCATATTTTTTGGTATATATATTTTGATGATGTTGTTATATGTAGACCCGTGTATGGATGTAAATATTGTAACGAGCTATGTTATAAAGCTCCACTATGTGGTATGGGTGTAATGCTATTATGCTATCATGTGGTTATGTTATCATGATGTTATGATGTCATATGAGTTTTCTTAAGTAGAATGATCATTGTAAACACCATAATGAGCTGTGTTATAAAGCTCCACTATGCAGTAGGTTGTCATGTTGTCATGAGTAGATATTTCATTGTAAATACTGCATCGAGTTGTGTTATAAAGCCCCACGGGCAATATGTTTTCTTTTCCGCAGTCTTATTGATTATAGGTGTCATTGAATACCGAGGATGGTGATCCCCCAAGGGGGAGGGTTCTGTAACAACCCTGGTGAAAATTCTATGTAATAAATATTAAAAACAATAACCTTGGATGACTAGGACACGTATTCCAAGATGAATGGTCGGAAGGGCATCCTTGTGGGTGTTCATTTGGTTGTTTATGGCTAAGGAAATTGGCAAAGGCAATGGATAAGGCATTAAATAGGAAAAAAGGTATTTTGGCACATTTATTTATGAAAATAATGGAAATTAGGAGAAAAGGAAGGTGAAAGGTCACATTTTGCATGTGAGGAGGAAACTCAAGGAAAATAATGGAAAATGAAGAAAATAGAGGCCTCATTAATAAAAAGGCTTATGAAGATCAGTGGGCAAGACTTGGTTAGTTTAGTTTTGGAGCTCTCTCATTATTCTCTCTCTCTCTCTCATACTCTTGGTTACTTAGAGTTTTCCTGGAGCACCCTTGGAGGGTGTGGATACTTGGATTCTTGGAGAAAGAAGGCAAAGGAAGAACATGAAAGCGCAAGAAGGCATTGACATTAACAACTACATCAAATTTTCTTGTATGTATCGAGTTGCAAGTATGATTTATTCACTAGTTTTGACATGCATGGCACATGCATGTGGTTTCATGGTTTTGATCTATCATTGGCATGGAGGATTTCCTGAATTGACAGTGGATTGCCTAGCCTTTCCATTTCTTGGATAGCCATGGTGATTGTGGGTTTACTTTCATTGCTTTGTTTTTGTCAGTTCTCATGTTTCCTTAGCTTGGGTTGAGTTATTAGTCCTGGAAGCTCTAGTTGAAAAAATACTTTGGAAGCCTTGTAACAACTTGGGTTGAGTTACTAATCCTGGAAGCCCTGACTGGACAAATGCTCTAGAAGCCCTCGGTGGGTTGAGTTACCTGTCCTGGAAGACTTGGTTGGAAAAATGATCTAGAAGCCCTGTATAAGCTATGGGCTGAGTTACAAGTTTTGGAAGCCTTGGTTGGAAAAAAGCTCTGGAAGCCATGGAAGGCTTGGATGGAGACCAATTTGATTATGGTTTTTGGTGATGTCCGACTGTGAGGTGGAATCACTATTTGATGGGTTGAGGTGGGTGGCCTATAGAAGCCCCGGATGAGTTTTTATTGACGTGTTCTATGAGATCCCACATTCATGCTTGGAATATGGCACAGGGGTGATTGGATGAAGAGAGACTTGGCTCAGCCCATCTATGGTTGGGTTGAATGTGGTAGTCCCATCTCCAGTTGGTTCATTGCATTTATTAATGAAAACAAATTCATTCCCTTGATCTTCATGTGAAAATATACTGATGTATATATGGATTTGATGGCTGATATGTTTATTATATTTATGTTCCTATTATGTTGTTTATATGCACATTTACCCCAGAGGTTGTTACAAAATCCTTGCCATGAAATCCAAAAAATGGATAAAAACAAGTAAAAACAATATGAAAATGGAGCTGAAGGTCATGGCTCTTATCTGCAGCTGACGGCTCGGCAAATGATGTCCCAAATCTCCTGCAATCTGCTCCAGAAAAATTAGGCCACAAAAGGGTAAAAATATCTTCACACAGAGGTAAAATGTAAATGGTAATTTTTTTTTTTTTTCCCCTTTTTATTCATTTTTTATAAGCATTAGGGTTTTTAAAGTGTTTTTGACCTACTTTTCCTCAGAATTGCATAATGCATTTACCTTTCTTGTGCAACGACAGGTGCAAAAATGTTGAAAATGATACTCAAGTCCCGTTTAAGCTATTTTCTTGGCTCGTAAAACTCAAATTAGAAGATCACCAAGTATTTTTCCCTTTTGACCCATTAAAGAAAATAAAATGGGGGGGGGGGGGTCTACTTTCAACTCTTTTCTAACTTTTTAAACACGAAAATGTTGCCAAGATCTTGTCATTTTGAACTCGATAAACAATGCAAAACGTCGTTTACCTAGTATATGCTTACGCCTTTTTCGAGCTGGTATAAACTATTTACGAAAAAGGTACTCCTTGATTGAAATGGTCAAGCGGTTCTCTCAAGTATCGTTTTCTACCTTTTAAGGCTTGAGAGACACAAATGTACGAAAAGGGACTATGTAGAGTTTTATTTTTGGTGTCTTTTTCAAACTCTCTAAACATGAAAAAGATACCGAGTTACACCTTTGTCAGATTGCTTAAAGCATTAAACAACGTCAGATTCATCACGATGACAAACATGGGCTTCTCCTTCCTAGGGCTCATTAAAATTACTAGGTTAGATTCGTCCGAAGGATGAACTTATAGTGCAAGCACATGCTATCCCCTTCAAGCTTGCAATAAAAAATAATTGGGGTACCTGCCAAAAATGGTGGGGGAAAAAGTTGGAAATCTTATTAGTCATGTCGATAGCTCACTCTTGAACATGACACTCTCTATTTCGTGTCGGGTTGGGATGTCCTCCATTCATCATTGACTTTCTTGGGTTGGGCTATTCACTTGACCCTCCATTTTATCTCTACCATGTCATCATGACCACCGATCCCATGGATCCGAAAGCTGCCAAACTCCAGAATCATGTCATCGATATGCTCAAGAGTTAGTCCCTCTTCAGTTATAGTTACTCTTGATTCTCTGTACCATATGAAATAATTTGCATTCCTTTGTCTCATGTCGATGATGTGGGATACATCATGGCCCTCCTTTGACATAGTCACTTCCTGTCGACTTCGGCTCATTATCCAGGAAGCTGACCGAGAGACTCCCTTCCAGTACCTTAGAGCTTGCATGCTCTAATGGAAAGTCTTTGCACTTGAAAAGAAGTTCACGTCATTGGATTTTTATCGGGTGATTTCACGAGTGTTTGACATTAGTTCCTTTATTCACATTCTGTGAACTGTGCTACTAGTACCTTGAGAGCCATTGTCATTATTGGTAGTTTCTCTCGTGCTTGTTAACGACTCACATCATTGACAGGTAATCAAGCGACTTCTTAGCATGTTCAACTTCAACACATTCATTCACATGTTAGGATTTGTACTTTGATCAGGTTGTTTGGAGCACAGGACCCTGGGCTAAGATTGCAAATGTCTAGGTTGCGTGGCAATGTGAAATGGTCATGTTGATATACATGTCTCTTTCAGATGGATGGCTGTGACCATACCATGAATTTTTATATGTGATCCTTCTCATTTTTGGATCGCTGCGACCATACCTTGGTTTCGTTATGATCCTTTTTGCGGGATGGTTGCGCCCATGCCTTGGATCCATTTACATGATCATTCTTTGGATGGCTATGTCCATACCATGATTCATGTATTATTATTCATATTTTTAAGTGATGTATATGTATCTGTGCTTGCTTGTAGGTTCTCTGATGATGGACTCCAGTTCCCATTACGCACTTGTACAACATTTCGCTCCTCACTCTAGTTCGGCCTTCATGCTTTAGGGGGCATCTGTCACACATCATTTTGTCACTTTCTCTTTAATCCTCATTCCATGATCCTAGAAGACCTTTACAGTGAACCCTACATGCTTTCCCATCATGAAGAAACTCCCATTTTGTCCCTCTTCATTAGTAGAACAATTCCCTTTTACATCATTTCCCAAAAATTGTTTGTTTACCCCAGTTTACAAGGCTGACGCTAATGACCTGTGTCCTCCTCATGCTGATATGTAGGGATTACAACTATCCCTAGTTTCGATTAGATCGACTGAGCCCTTTCTTAGTTGTACCGATCCTCTTTTGGAAAGTTTTTTAAATATGGAGACGAAGCTTCCAGCTATAGAAGCTTCGTAACGAAAGTCTGGTAAATGGTTAGGCCATATGGAGTCAAGGAGGTCAGTTTGGGCTCCCTTCCCCTATTAGGATGGAACTAATCCAAGAGATGAGGCCTTCTCCCATGAGAAGAGGAACCATCTCCCATCCATCCGAGCTATATCGACCTCACTTTTTCCCAAGCAAAATCTAGTTTATTTTTGGAGTTAGAATAATAAGCACTTGAGAAATCTATAGTATGAAGTTTTCTAGTGTATGTTTGAGGGAGAATAATGTGTTTTGGTGTGCTTTGAGACTATAGGGAAATACGTCTTAATACTTTATTGTTGGGGTTGTCCATGAAGTGCTAGCAGAAGTGTGGGAACCTAGATACGTCAGAGGAGACCAGCAACGTCAAGGCACTGGTTGTAATCTCTTTTTTATTTATATAAATACAACTATCAATTGATTTCCTACATGAGATTTCATTTTACATATTTATGGCTTAATGTTTCTTGACTTGTTAAGTAGGTTGAATAAAATATTGTATGTTATTACATTTGTTGTTTGCTTGTTTCAGGTGTGTGAAGGAAGGAAATGAAAGATAGCTGGAGCGAGGAAGCGGGATCATCACCAAGGGGAATAACATTCTAAGATGTAGGCCCTATTAATTGATTCTAGCTTAAGGAAATACCTTAGATTGTCTATTTGTGACTAGACCCTCTGTCTCAGGCTAGAGGATTTGTTTGTGTCTGCACTTAGAATTTACTTGCATCACACTTGGTATATTAAGTAATGTTATGATAATCCTCTAGCAACGCTAGCAAAGACTAAGACTAATTTGAACAAAGAGTTTAGTAAGCCTAAGTTTGACTCACAATCAATAGTTGGATTTGAGGAGATCACGATGAAGGTTTATGCGATGTCTTAGTAGTTAGATGAAAGGCTGAAATGCATAATTTCAGAAGTTAATATGCAACTTACAGATTGTCAGCAATGTGAGTGGTTTATAACTTTGCTACTACCCCACCTGAGGATTTCTCTGCTATAATAGAAGATAGGAACTTAGGCAGAAACCATGGAAATCACGATGAGGTTGTATGCGACACCTATTTAGGATGTGACCTTGGGTTTACAAAAAAATCACTCTCAGTTATAGAGCTTATGCTTAGAATTGCAGAGATTGGAGAAAGACAAGGAGAATGAGCTAGAGGTGCATGTAAAAGTATAGTTTTTAAAGTGTAAGAGTCAGGGGCATGATAAAGACCACTGCCCTATATTTGTGAACTATATCATAGGAGGGGTACCAATTCTCCTGAGGCTAGAATTTCGAGCAAGACTGAGCATTGGGGCTATGCTATGGTGCGTTATCTATCAGGTTGTTGGACAACATGTGACATATAACTATCATTTGCTTCAAAAGTTTGCCCATACACTGGAGTAGTTGTTCTGTAACTTCTACAAATCAGTGGGCCATGATAAGTGCCTCTATTGCAGCTATGAGTTGATGATGGAATGAAAACCTACCTACCAGATATAAGCATAAACGCGGCCTCCAGAGTAGAGAGCCGTAGGAGCATGCAGAGGACATTAGGTATGAGGACAAGGCCAAGGAGGAGGATGGCTTGATAGATGTCGTGGTCGGGTTATTTGTTACAATTGTGAAACACTAGGGCACTACGCGTGGGAGTGTTAGAATCATGCACGCCCATCATGTCAATATTGCAGCTAGTTTGACCACACTATAGAAGAATGCCCGATGTTGATAGTTAAGATGCAGGAGAAAAATGTGCAACCTCAACAACTTACACAAAACTTATAGATGATGAGAGATGAGCCCCACGAGGAGGATTAGAGCATGAATATAGTGCTAAGAAGTGGGATAAAAACTGGTGATGATGAAGGAAAACGACTTGAAGAGGACGGATGAGTCCGCAAGGCCCCAGAAAAGGAAGCTGGTTTTGACTTGGCACATGCTAAATAAAATTTTATGGAAGGCAAGAAAAGGTTCGTTGAGGCCTCGACCTAAGGAAGCCAAAACAAAGTGCAAGAGACGAGCGTGCCTATAGAGGTTGATCCCTCTGTCCTTACCACCTTCTTGGAAACCTGCATGAAACTTCTATGCGATAGAAAAGCTATGAAAGGCTTACAAGAGTTAATAAAAAATGCATCAGCAAAGAAAACGCCCCTGATGGACACCGCGTAGTTAGAAAAATTGGTAAACATAAGGCAAGAACAAGGTGTGAGACTAGGCTCAGCACGCAAATAGGAGATTATGAGATGGACTAGGTCATCTTGGATTTGGGGTTCGATGCGAATGTTTTTCCAAAAAAACATGGGAAAGAATGGGGAGACCTGTGCTGTAGTGGTCTCCAATTTAGCTCAGAATGGTGAACCAGTAGAGGATCATTCCGATGGGACAATTATATGAGGTAACAGTTGATATGGAAGGTGCAAGTTTGATGGATGACTTTGAAGTGATAGAGATCATTCATGACAATAACCCATACCCTGTGCTCCTCGAGATTGACTAGGAAATTAACATGAATGGGGACATCAACTTAAAGAAGAGGACAATGTGGTTTGAAATAAATTGCTTTAGGTTGTAACACCATTGGACCCTGCAGAAGGGGTGTGCTACACTGAACCGGTCCATGATTATGAAGAAAGTGAAGATGACTTAGATAATATCTACAAAATAATAGTAGGAGATCAAGACTGGATCAATCCAAAAGTAGATGGATGGATCGCATGGAACCGAGAGAGTTCCTACACCTTTGATTTAGATGAAGAGTTGGAGCATTGGCAGGATTAGATGCATGAAGTATCTACATAGCGTTGCAATATGATGACTAAATAAATGCGTTGTGTTTCGTCAGAGGTAAGGAGTTTACCTTATTATGATGGTTTAACTAACATGGATAAGTTTTTGGATGTGTTTGAGCATGAATTCCCTGAGCATCACCACTTTGAAGCATTAGATTTGGCACTACGTGCTACACCCACACGATGGTAGGGTACACATAAGGATAGCTTTGATGGATTGTTATAGACATTTTTGGGCACTACAACCCCAATCATAAATGTCCATAAACTGAGGGATCCTAAGTCCCTAAAAGTGTTTCTTCACTGCCTAAAGGAACAAGGTCAGCTGATCACATCATCTCCCAGAAGTTCTCCACTAAAAACTGCTCAGAAATGGTCAAAACTGGACCATACTGAATACCCAGTGCAGAAGGTGCGATGCATATCACCTTCCCAGTGTAAAGTGTGTGTGATGCATACTGAATGGCCCCTCTGTAGGGTGTGATGGTCGGGAATGGACAAATGGTAGGGACAAATTGTGAGGTGGAAGATCATGGAATATTCCAGAAGCTTCTCCTCTAACACTTGCCTCTCTATTTTCGACCAGGGATGAGTAAGAGATCATCATTCTCCAAGTGGAATCAAGAACTATCAGAGAGAGGACACTAATCAAGACCCCAAGAGATGACTCACCTCCCTACAATCATCTATATATGGATCCCTCATCACAGAGATCCAAAGGTTGGAATCTTGTATCTTGTAGAGAAGTGTTGTTGGTTTTCTGGTGTAACTTCATAGTGTTGGGTGATATAAGCTTTACTTGAGGTGAAGAAGGGCTTTCTTGCTGGAGGATGATGTTGGTTCAGAACATATGGTTGTAATCCTCTTTATACTCTTGATCTTAATAAAGCTATTCAAGTTTTCCTCCTTATTCTTGTATTTTTGCTTATATATGCATTTGTATGCTTAACACATATCTGGTCTTGTGTTATTTATGAATATAGATCTTTGTTCTTTAATAGTAGTATGTTGCTGTGATTCCACATGTGCTCTTTGAATCTAGACAGATGAAGAAGAAGTGGCAAAGTTCTATCAAGAAGGAGAGGAATCAAACAAGGAAATCAAGTGCAATACTAAGGTTGGTCTCCTTTGTTTCACTCTTATCTATTTTCATAAAGGAAAACGAAAGTAGACTTTGCTTGCTTGTTTCTAAGATAGCTCCTAGTCTTAGTGGTAATAGCAACATCCGAGTGGACACTATTCCAGGTAACAAAATGGCGACTCCACTGGGGAGCGACTAGATTATTTGTTAGCTTATCTTTGTTTCTTTTATAAACTTATAGACAGAGCCTGAAGCCAAGCCAACTAGCCTTCAAACTGCATTTGTTATACAAATGCAAAGTAGATCAACGCTTCTTCAGTCTATCTCTGGGTTTTGTTTATGAATTAAACAATCGATCTGCAAACATTCTAATTGCCGTAAATGGTGGCTCTAGTAACCTCCTTAGATCAACCCCTGTGATTTACATATACTGAACATCACTTACTTGGCCTAAATCCCTGAACTGAATTGCAAATTGTGAGTAAAAACTCGTTTAAAGTCTCACACTGGTACCATCGCACCCTTCCTTCAAGGTAGTCTATATGCATTGCACTTCTCGAGTGCAGTAGGTGCACTACATACTGAATTCATTGTGTGACAGGTGCGATGGTCAGGGAAGGTTAACTTTACCTTCAGATTTTTGTTTTTCCTCACTATTTTCAGTCCTATTCAGGAGTTTTGCTATCTATGGTCAGTTTGTCTCTGTCAAAACCCCCTTCTCTTACATCATTCCACCTCTAAAGTGCAAATAACTTTAAGTGTTTATGTATTATGCGCCATTTTCAGTTCTCTTTTGCAAAGAAGTAGCATAGTCGAACTGTTGTTTCTAAATCTGAAAGTGTCGTAGCTATCATTTTCAGTTATAGAAGAGAATCCTATTATTCTTGATAGTCGATTATACAGTTACTATTGTATATGATTTGAATTAGTAGTTTTTAAAGTGTCGGAAAGCAATTTTCATTTCGAAATCGCAAAGTGTCTCTCTTACCTTCACTTCATTTTGAAAAGAAATTTGTTGAGTATTGTCGCTTTGAAAATAATTCAGATTTGCACTTAGCTTTCTTATCATCATTCATACATTAAGAAGGACGAAAAAAAAATACATGCATGTGCATTTGCATTTAGACTACTTGTTTTGATTTAGGACGGTGCATTTAGTGTGTGCTCTATGCTCTTTGTTGAAATATTCTCAACTTTCTTTCCTTAGTAGCTAGGATTTTCATTGCCAAAAGAAGATAAAACGTTTGTTTATCATCTTAGACTGCATTTTAGGAATTGTATATACATCACGCGGTGAACCTGAAAGGAAAATTTTTAAGCAAGATCAACTTAAAATAAATTTAATGAATCTAACAACGCTTTGGAACCTAATGCACAACATCTAGAGGTCTAGGCTAGAGATGTATTTCGACGTTGTAAAACCTGGCAACTGTTGTTTTCATTGTTGGTTGGGTGATTCCTCCACTCTGAGACCACAAGTGCCAGTACAGACTTGTGCTCCCACGTACCGCCGAGTATATATTGGGAGACCACAATAGGCTGCATCCTTTATCCTTAGGAAGCCGTGTCTACCGCCCTATCGATAGAAATGCACTGAACATAGCATTCGGGAAGATTGACTTCCATACAATAAAAAGTATTCTACAGTTTTGCGATTGGTTTGGTAATCCCCACTGCCTAGATTTCCAGGGAAGTCTATTTTTCTCCTTTTCAGACTCCTTAAAAGAAAAGGTCCTCTGAGCACTTGCCACTTCAGGCTCACTAAAAAACGAAGGTGACTAGAGTCATCTTTTGTTTTTTCTCGACTCTTAAAAATTGAAAAAACAAGTTGTGTCAAAGCATCTAGAATTCATTTAATTAGAAAAAAAATTCCCTTTTATTTTGATTTGCTCAAGTAATCCGAAATCATGGAAGAAAGTCAATCAAAGCCCCATCATTTGCGGAGACTTACGAGTCAACCATCATTGACTCCGGAAGCAAAACCATTCCAGACAAAGCAAACTTGTTTCACTGGGTCAAGGTCCCCTAGGTTGGTTGGAGCCAATATTCCGACATCCTCAGAGACTCCGGTTACTTTGAACATTTCTGGTATCCTTGCCTATATAGGAGAAATTCCACTGCAACAAAAGGAAATTACAACTGATCCTAGTGTGACGGTAAACACTTCTATTCCTGAACCAGCTCCATCTACAGCTGATTCAGAAGGTGTTACTCCCCAACCGTCTGCTACTGCAGAACTTATATCTTCTTCGGCACCAGAAATATTTTACGGACGTAACGGTCTACCTCTTCCTCTTGGATTGATTGCCATAGAAGAGATTGTGGAAGATCCTCCATCTAACACTCCAACACAATTTGGAGCTGGGATTGCCCTGTGTCCTTCTTCATAAGAAGATATTCACCTGCCATCGTAAGTTCCTGAAGAATCACTAAGGAATCTTTTGGATAGGCTTAATATGTCTGAACAATGGTTGACATCAAGGATTATGTTACCCGACATAGCAGTAGCAGAAACTCCTTCTGCTACTCTGACACTGTTCACCTGCATGCCGTCTGTCCCAACCAGCTCTCAATAACTATATGGAGTCCACCCAGGGGCTGTTTCGACAGTATGGACTATTCCTATTTGTTCGTCTGGAATTGTATCTGGAATCTCTTACATTGAGTCTCGACAAATTGATTCGTCACAGTTTCAATTTGAGCAAACCGGTCCCCAAAGGCAAGTCATTCCTTTGAGTGCTGGGTTACCGCCATATGGAGGGCTGTATACCCTTTCATTTCCTTCTTTAGAAGGACAACCATGCGTGAGTTCACAACAAAATTTAGGTTATGCTGGAATTACAACTAGCAGTTGGGTGCCAATCTTGTCTCAACAACCAAGAGTTGTACGCTCAATGCAACAAATTTTACCTATGACAAACATCCCCACTATGGTGACTATTGTGGTAGTATCGCAAGTACAAGCCTTTCCAGTTGTATGCCAACCTCAAGTTTCGCATGTTGTAATGCAATAATCTCTTGTACCTACAACACAATCGCAATCACCAACCAGTGGAATGGCACAGGTTCAAACGGGGAAAGCCAACCCCCATCTTGGTCAAACAGTCAGTACTGGACAACAACCCATGACTTCACAACCATGGCTGGTGCAATACCAACAACCGCAATTCCAGCAAGCTTACGAAGGATATGAGCAACAAGTCTTTGCAAGTAATGGGCAGCCGTATCAACCATATCATAATGGTTATGCCCATCAACCTTACCAAAGTTACCAAAATCAAATGCATTATGCTGGTATGCAAAGACCAACTGCTCAAGTCATTCCATCTTATCCTGGGTATGATCAACCAAGCCTGAATCAACAATTGCCTTTTGCAGCAACTTTAGAGCTACCAGATCTAAATCGACTAACGAACGATCCAATTGCATACGCCCCTTGGTGGTCGGCGATTCCGCATAAACTTCTGTCCGATATTCCTAAATTTAATGGAAATCGAGGTGAAGACCCATTGAATCATGTGATGACATTTCATCTATGGTGTTCATCCAACACTCTCAATGATGATTAGATCAGGCTTCTCCTCTTTCATGAAATGCTAACTGGTCCGACAGCAAAGTGGTATATTGAATTGCCTAGAGCTTCGTTTGATAACTTCAGTACCCTAGCCACAACATTTTTAACCCATTTTTAGTTACCTATAAGGTACAAAATAGGAACTGAGGTATTTACCAATTTCAAACAAACGACGGCCACTCACATATCTGATCATATTCATGAATGGCGACGTCGTCGTAGAATGGTAAAAACTTATGTTCCTGATCAGCTATTGGCTGAATGGTTTATTAAGTCTCTGTTACCTGCTATTACAGAAGACGTGGCAAAGGGAGGAGTCGTCACTCAAGAGCAAGTTATTGCTCATGCACAATATCTAGACTTGATCTATACTCAGTCTAGAATGCTCTAAGATAAAATCCCTGATGCTCCTAGAAAAGAATTTTCCATTCCTCTGCCTCCTAAATCAAACAAAGACTCATGTAGGTGATGGCGTGATAGGTACGACAAGCACTAAAACCATAAAGGCTACGTCGAAAAAGGCCCGCACTGTTTCGAGTCAAAACGTAAATGAGGAACTTCTAGCCTCAGAAGTAAATGCCATGTCAATAGGCAAAGGAAAAGAACCCAGGCAACCAGGAGGCAAGAAGAAAAAACAAGGGAAGAAGAAGAACCAGGGGGACTCATCTCCTAAAAAATATTCTGCAAACCCTTCTGGGGATAGGAAAACAAAAAGTCCATGCAATATATGTGACGAGGATCACTGGACCAGAGAACGTCCATATAAAGAAACTTAGAAAATTCTTCAAAAGTTCAAAAACCTCGGCTGTATTGATTGATCCGTTTCCAAACCCAGGAACAATCTGGTTCCTAGCAAAAATGCTTCCCTATCCCAAGTTCTAATGTTGTCAGTATCAAAGTAACTGAATGATTCTTTGATATCGACAAGGAGTAAAGATTACGGGAATCCACAAATGTTGAATAACAAGGATAATGATCAACCTAGTGGTTCAACAAGAACTTCGACCGAAGTTGTGCCACCCATCATTCCTGAATTAACAATAAAATCGCCAAAGGGATTAGTACGCAAATCGACATTTAATCATCGTGCCCCAGTAGCACAACACTATAATATAGTGGAGGATTTAGCCCAATCGCCCTCCGTGATGTCGACTCTTGAGGTACTGCAAAATTGCCCCTCCCAAAAGCAAGCTTTATTATTAGCAATAGGTGGGATTGACCCAATGGATTCCAATCTTGTATCTTTTAATCACAAAGGATACGACCCTCAATTACCAGCTCAACTAGCTTTCCTCATTCAAGTGAAAGCCCTCAACAAAACTGTTCATAGAACAATTATTGATGGGGGGCATCCACATGTATAATGTCGATGAGTTGCTGGAAAACTCTAGGGTCTCCGTCCTTGTCGCGATCGTCGATGACATTGAAATCATTTGATGGATGAACATACACCCCATATGGGATATTAAGTAACTTGCAAGTCGAATTAAGGGGAAAAATAGTAGAAATCGATGTTTAAGTAATCGACGGAAACCTCAATTACAACATCCTATTGGGAAGACCTTGGATATATGCCATGGCAGCCGTTGTGTCGACCTAATTTAGGAAAATTGCATTTCCTTCCAAAGGAGGAATAATAATCGACCAACAAACTTTTGTCCCCAACAGTTCACAAGTTACGGGAAGCATTCTGATGATCCATGGAAGCCCTAGCATGCTTCACAATATCTGAGTAGGCCTAATAAAAGACCCCACATTAATGGGAACTTTTACCCTACCGCCTCCAACCAATTCAGCGGAAGTGGCTAATTAGGAACCTGCAATATGATATCTTCCATTCAAAAGATGTCAGAAAACGATGTTAAAATGGATCATCTGCAGGTATTGCCTCTAACCCCACTGGAAATATTATAGCAATCAATGTTTTCAGCATGGGAGGGAAACCCGTAACAATTCTCATCAAGCTTTTGGATAGATAGGTCTAAGGAATATGGCACCCCTTAAAATCCTTGGTCACATGTGCACTCTACAGATGAAGGAATCATTCAATCGATGATGATTGATGGGGCACCATGGGAAGATTACCACCATTGTTCCCATCTTCTGAATTGGAAAGAAGATAATTCCAGCAACCTACACCATCCTTCAATAATTGACTTTCTAATGAATATTGTAAATACAGTGAATTCCGAGAGAAGCCTATCCAATATTGAAGAGATTACTGCCATAAATATCTCAACCAAAGAGGATGTTGTAGAGAATATTCATGTTGGAAAATCTTGTTCTTCAGAATTGGAAAAATATAGCGCTCTCTTTTGTGAGTTTAGAGATGTTTTTTCTTGGTCATATGATGAAATGCCAGGTATTGACTCCAGCAGTTGAACATGAAATTAAGATGTATCCAGATGTCAAACCGGTACGAAAACAGCTACAGCAGGTGCACCCCAAGAAAGTCGTTGCCATCAAGGAAGAAGTTGAAAAACTCCTCCATGCTAGTTTTATTTACCCCATTCCTCTGATCGATTGGGTATCGAATATTGTTCCTGTGATGAAGAAACAAGGAACGATTAGAGTGTGCGTCGATTACAGGGATGTAAATCAAGTGTCCAAAAGACAACTACCCTACACCCTTTATTGACCAGATAATTGATGAATGCGCTGAATGCGAAATATTTTCATTTATGGATGGATTTTCAGGTATAATCAAATAAATATCCAGCTGCAGGACCAGTCAAAGACTGCATTCATTTTTCCGTCGGGCACATTGGCATATCGTCAGCTACCCTTTGGTTTAAAGAATGCAGGGGAAACTTTTTAGAGAGCAATGAACTATGCTTTCCATGACATCATGAACATCGTTCAACCATATCTCGATGATCTTCCAGCTCATTTGTGAAAGTGGACCGATCATCCGCAGCATTTGAGAGCGATATTTCTACGTTGCCGACACTACAAGATATGACTCAATCCAGACAAATGCGTGTTTTGTGTCAGTTCTGGTCGTTTACTTGGCTTCGTGGTCTCAATGGATGGGATTCGTCTCGACCCATGCAAGGTTCAGGCAATCATCGATTTTCCTCCACCTTCAAACTTGCTTCAGATTCAGAAACTCCAAGGGAAAGCAAACTTCCTTAGGAGGTTCCTTCCAAATCATGTCGAACTAGCTAAAGGTTATACTCATCTATTGAAAAAAGAAGTACCCTTCATTTGGGATCAGGTCGTGCAAACTTCCTTTGATGCTTTAAAGCAATCTCTAATACAAGCGTCATTAGTGTATGCTCCTGATTATCAAAAAGACTTTAACCTGTATCTGGCTACAACAGATACGACCATAGCAATGGTTTTAGTTCAAGAGGATAATGGAATTGAACATCATATATATTATTTAAGCCGAAACTTAAATGATATGGAAATAAAATACTCCTACGTTGAAAAGCTAGCCCTAACAACTGTTCAAGCGATATAGAGATTTCGACACTACGTCCTCTTAAGAAAAACTACCATTTTATCAGATTGCAACCCCATGACTTATATATTGGCGCGATAGTTGCTGGGGGGCAAATATTCAAAATGGATAGCAATTCTACAAGAGTTTGATCTGGAATTCAAAAAATCCAAATCAAAGAAATTCCTGCTATTCGCGGAGTTACTATGTGATCTCCCATCATCGTTCAACGATGCAACATTCGAAGAAGCAATCGTGGATGAAAATTTGTTTCTGATATCTTCAAGTGATCCATGGTATGGAAATATAATCATCTATCTCTAAACACAAACATATAGGTTTAATACCTCACGCTCCGAACAACGACCTATTCGATACCAAGCGAAAGACTATGTGATCGTCAGTGATACCCTTTACCGTTGCAGTATCGATAGAGTTCTGCGGAGGTGCCTCACCCATGAGGAGGTTGAAGAAGTCCTTAATGATTGTCATTCAGGCACATGTGGGGGGCATCAACCTGGTTATGCTATGGTGTAAAAAAGTTTGCAAGCAGGATACTTCTGACCAACAATGTTCAAAGATTGCATAACCACAGTTAGAATTTGCCATGCTTGCCAAATTTTCGATAGAAAAACTAGACAACCACCTACATCGCTGCAACCAGTAGTTGCTGTTAGGCCATTTTCCAAATGGGGCATAGATTTCATGACATGTAACCACACCTCGGCTGGGGGGCATGGGTATATCATAGTTGCGGTAGACTATTTTACCAAATGGGCCAAGGCGATGCCTACATTAAACAACAATGATGAAATGGATGCCCTTTTCTTTTTTAATCATGTAGTCTCCAGATTCGGCATTCCACAGGCCATAGTCACAGATCATGGATCACATTTTAGCAATCACATGATGGTTGAGTTGGCTGCCAAATTAGGACTGTCCCACGACAGCTCTACTCCGTACTATCCGCAAGCTAACGGACAGGTTGAGGCGATCAACAAGGTCATAAAGCACATGTTGCAAAGGATGATTAGAGTCCACAAACGGAGTTGGCACTTGATCATGTACTTGGCCTTGTGGGCATACCAGACATCGGTGAGAAATGCAACTGGGTTTACACCTTCTCAACTTGTGTACAATCTGGAAGCAATCTTACCTGTTTAATGTGAAATCTCGTCCCTCAAACTCACAGTTGACCTTCTCCCCGAAACCTCAGAAGAAGAGGCTCATTTCTTGGAACTAATGAAATTGGATGAAACCCATTGTGATGTAGCTTCGACTAACGAAGCTCATAGGAAATGAGTTAAAGCACAGTTTGACAAAAATGTCAAACCTCGTGTCTTCTTGACCTAGTCTTACTTTATGACCAAGAATCCGATAAGTTGGGAGCATGGAAATTCAAATCGTTATGGATGGGTCTTTATATTGTTAGACATGTATTAGCAAAAGGAGCTTACGAGTTGATGGACTATGATGGGATTCCACTGGCGCAACCTCGCAATGGGTTGTACCTCAAGTGTTACTATGCTTAATTCCGCGTAGTAATCCTCATGATTTTGTTACATTTTTGTTTTTACCAAGAGAAATTATTTTGGTTAGGTAATCCACTTTTTGCATTCATTGCAGATGTCGAACCTATTGGGATCATTCGTTGGATATGCCGACGGAGCGAATCATAGTTCGCGGAACCTGTCTTCTACGGCATGGGCCATTTTCGATCCCAACGGTGAGTTAGTAAGTTTTAGAGGGGTATGTATTGGTCGGTCGACGAACAATATCGCTGAATATAGCGCGTTGCTAGACATCCTCCTTGATGCCATCAAACATGGCATATGCCGACTTGTCATCAGGCTAGAATCACAACTCGTCATTCTACAACTCACTGGCATCTATTCCGTACGAAATCAAGCCATCTATCGCATGTTCCTAAGGGTCATACTTTTGGAAAGACAGTTTGATTTCATTCAATATCAACATATTTCCAGAAGTTTAAACACATTGAAAGAATCATTTCAAATTATGTGTTAGGTAGACATTCACAACATTTATAAAAAGAAGCATCACATCAATATATGCAGCAGGATCATGTAACTTAACCAAAATAAAGCTCCGAAAATAAAAAATATATACATAACTATTTGTAGTTTATACATAATGTTCTGTAACAAAGACAAAATTGATCAAATGACCCAAAACTCAAAATGCTAGGGGGCACCCTAGTCTAATGATGTTGGTGACAACAAGTCACCGCCTGTGCAATCATGCATAAAAGCTTAGTCCATCGACTCGGCACTCTAGTAGTATGTCGCTACAACTGCAGAGGCAGCTTGTCGGTCCTCACATCCGGGATACCAAGGGTAAGACCCTTGATGTGGTCCTCTAGTGCTGAAAGAGTCTCGACCACGTCAAGGTAGTGAAGGATGGCCCTCCCCACAGCCTCTGCTGCTGGAGCGGCTGCTGGGTCTCTGCGGTGAACTGCTAGTTGAACTAGTCCAATATCTACATGAGCACATGCGCTTTGATTAGTCTTGATCAAAAAATCATAAGAAAATTAAAAAGAACCATGAACAGAGATATGGTCAGAAGATTTACCCATAGAACCCCACTGTTCACCGGCCGACAGCACCAAATCCGGGTCACCCTAGAAATCCATGCCAATGGAAACTTGGTATAAACCATCTCCTGACAATCGAACCACTCAAAGAAAGTATCAGAAAAGGAAATCTGAGGCTGGCCAGCATGCCGAGACATGAGGCCAACCCATCTCTGCATCCGTGGTTCAGTTGGTGGAGGTAGGCCAAGTGAGATGTACTGCGGCTGCATCAGTGGGATCCTCTCCAAAGCGAAAGCATTCAAAATAGTACCATAGCTGAAGTTCTTGGATCTTCCACTTTTCACTTTGGTCAGTTGTTATTTCATCACAGAGAGTACTGCATCACACCAATTGAACACCTTCGGTTCAAGGCATTCAAAAACATACTTCATGTAAGACCTGTTAGCTATGTGAAGAGCAAAACTACCAGCCAGTCTAGAAAAAGTGAATAGAATGGTCCACAAGGGCCGGTTAGTGAAATCTCGGATATTGATCTTGCCGTCCGTACTGGGTTGAGATCCCTCTTTGTAGTGCTGGTGAATATACTCCCTCACGGACTCACCCCCACGGGTGGAGCCTGATAATGAGAGAGGGGCACCATGCCTCGATAAACCGATCAGAAAATAGATGTCCATGACAGTCAAGGGAATTGATTTGCCCCTAATCTGGAACACCTGGTTGATAGGATCGTAGGCATTGAGGAAATATTGCAACAAGCTGATTTGTTGCCTCATGCTAGAGATACGGAAAAACATCAACGAGCCACAGTTCCGTAATGCAGCTACAGTGCCCGGGTCATTTAAAGCAACTGTGTCCTCTTCTTCATGCTCACGTTCTCACCATTTAACAACCATTTTGCTCTGATGAATCTCGGAAAAAAAAACAAGAGAAGAGTCAAGATCTTCATTTGGTAAAAAATAGGCAAAAATCTATGAGAAAACTGTGCAAAAAGTTTCCTCCTTGCGCCCATCGCACCCCAGTAAGTGCACTAGGAGCGATGCATACTCACTAGTCAGTGAGAAGGCCAGTATGCATAACACCTTTCGATTAAGGAAGGGTGCAATGGAGCCAAAGCAAGTTGTTCAAACCCCAAAGGCTTAACAGAGAAAGGAAACAGGTTCAGAATTCAAAAAAGAAAAGAATGCAATTGAAGAGCACAAGTTTAGCTCCTACCTAGTCCAGACGGCGTCAGGAATCGTCCACATAATCTCTCAGAATCAGCTGGTGAAAATTGGGGTGGGGAAAAGCACCTCTAGAGCTCCAACAAACCAAGTTCAAATGAAATGGTAAAATGATAGGTAAAAGTCACTTTTAATTTACCATTCATGTCATTCGAGTAAAATATTAGTGTTCTTAACTCATTTATCAAGCATATGTTTTCATTTCTAATCGGTTTGATGAAGCAAATGAACAAGTAGTACAATCTTTGAAAGAACAAAATGCTAATGGCGAATCAAGGAATCAATGACCATTATCACGAGAAGTTTTAGCGCATAGTTCAAGCTCGTTAAAAAATAAACATAATCCATGAGCAAATGTTTCCCCCAGAGTTTAAGCTCATTAAAAAATGAACCGGTAAATAGCCATTGTGAATGCCTTATCGCCAGCTTTTGAGCCTTGGCCCTATTCTCATCATCACCTCCACTCTGTTTTTAGCTGATCATTCACCTCCATATGATTGTTTTCCCTTTCGAGGAACATCCGCGAAGAGTGATTCTATTAGCCATCCTTGTGACACTGCCATGACTAGAAAATTCCAAACCTTACCTGGAATAAGTTGCTACCCGAAATCATCACTCGTTCCGCGAAAACGAGTCTCCTTTAAGCTCTTTTCAACTAACTCGTAAAATATGAAAAGATTGCTGAGCGATTAGCCTCTCTGGCTCATTACATTCATCAGAAGTGCTATCCCTCCTCTATATTTTAATCTTTTTGGATTTGAGGGATTATTACACAAAAATATCGAGCACCTGTCTTGTTTGACTCGTTAAAACTATCGAAAATTCATCCCTTTCGTATTATTTTATGCTTTTTCAGACTTAAGGGATTATATGATGAAAAAGAATCTTTGGAGTCTCCTTTCCATCCCTTTCAAACTCTCTAAAATTTAAAAGGACCGAGTTATCTTTGTCGTTAAACTCGTTAAAACCGAATAGCGACAAAATCGTCCAAATGGACGAGAACGAGTTTCACTGTCGCTAGGCTCACTAAAATATAGTGACAGGTTCGCCCGAAGGGCAGATTATAGAACAAGAATATGTTATCCTCCTCAATCTTGAAAAAAATAAAGAGGTACTGGTCAACAATGACTAGGGAAAATTGGGAAGAAAGCTTGAATAAACTTTATTGGTAGCAAGTCTCTCTTGAACATGACACTTTCCTTCCGCATCCAAGCCGGGTTGGGTTGTTCTGTTCACTGGTCATCACCATTGGTCCGTCACACCATCCATCTTTGGGGTTAATGCTACCAATCCATCGCCAGTGTCACCGATATGTTCAAGAGAAGTCATTCAGACAATTTGCTTATGTCTCACCCACTGCAATACATTCATGCTCCATTCTTTCATGACCGCCACCCTGAACCCTGTATCGTCAGATTGTTTTCACCTCCAAAATCATTTTCTTCATTCCGTGTCGTAGATGTGGGATTCATTAAGGCCCTCCTACGATGGGTCACTTCTTGTTGACATCATCTCATTATCCAAGAAGTTGACCTAGGAACAACCCTTTCAGTACTTTGAAGCTTGCATGCCTCAACAGCGAGTTTCTCACTTTCGGCGACATGTTTACATTAATGGCTTTCGACTGAGATATTTTTCGTGGTGTTTGATGCCAAGTCCTTTTCACACCACGTGAATTGTATTGTAGTAGCTTGAGGGTCATTGTCATTATTGGTGATTCCTCTCGTACCTATTAGCAACTTACATCATTGGTTGGTAATCAGGTGATGTCTTTCCATGTTCGACTCCAGAACATTTTTTCACATGGATCGACTTGTACTCCGAGTGAAGATTGAACGAGTTTGAAGACCTCGGATCTAATTTCACCATCTGGGTTGTGATATATTCAGGAATATAAAGACATCAAATGTACATCATTTCCGAACATATGATCATCCAAATCAAAGGATGATGAGTCCGAATCATCAGTCTGCCACACAGATGATTGTCTGTCCTATGTACATGAAAATGAATTTATAAAGCTGAGCATGGGAATGCCCGCCTCAGCTAGTGTTATCTACGAATAATGTCCACTCGGATGCTTCTATTCCCACTAAGATGGGTGGCTATCATAGAAACAAACAACCAAAGTCTACTATTGTTTCCTTTTATGAAAATAGACAAGAGGAGAACCAAGAAGACAAACTTGAGTCTTGCGTTTGATTTCCTCTCCTTCTTGATAGAGCTTCACCGCTTCTTCTTTATCTTCCCAGCTTCAAAAGAACCTGTGGAATCACATCAACATACTACTATCCAAGAAACAAGGATCTAAATTCATAAGTAATACATGATCAGATGTGTATTAACCATATACATGCATATATAAACAAGTACACAAGAATATGGAAGGAAACAAGAATAGCTTTATTAAGATAAAAAGTAGCAAGAGGATTACAACCATGTGCTCTGACCCATCATCATCCTCCAGCTAAGAATCCCTTCTTCACCTCAAGAAAAGCTTAGATCACCCAACACTATGAATGTACACGAGAAAACCAACAACACTTCCCTATAAGATACAAAATTCTAGCCTTCAGATCTCTGTGATGAGGGATCCATATATAGATGATTACAGAGAGGTGAGTCATCTTCTGGGATCTTTATTAGTGTCCTCTTTCTGATAGTTCTTGCTTCCACTTGGAGATTGATGATCTCTTACTCATCCCTAGTCGAAAATAGAGAGGCAAGTGTCAGAGGGGAAGCTTCTAGAAGATTCCATGATCTTCCACCTTGCATTTTTGTCCCTGCCATTTGTGCATTCCTGACCATCACACCATACAGAGGAGAAAATCAGTATGCTTTGCACCTTGTACACTAGGAAGGTGATATGCATCGTACCCTCTGCATTGAGCTTTCAGTATGGCCTAGTTTTGACCATTTATGAGCAGTTTTCAGTGGAGAACTTCTGGGAGATGATGTAATCAGTTGACCTTGTTCCTTTAAGCAGTGAAGCAACACTTTTAGGGACATAGGAGCCCTTAGTTTATGGATATTTATGATTGGGGTTTAAGCGCCCAAAAATTTCTATAACAGTTGCCCCCTAAAGCATGAGGTCGTTAATCTTTCTGATGTCGGGTGAAATGCTTTACTATGAGGATCTGAAGTTTTT
>APFE030135714.1:2342-12890 GCA_000404065.3 Pinus taeda
GCTTTTTCCTTTGATTTCCTATCTAGCACTACCCTTATTTCATCCAAGGCCCCAGATTAAGCAGTTGGGAACCTTAGTTTCTCTGCCTAACTACTGATCTGCCAAGATTAAACAGTTTGGACAGATTTCTTTCTCTATTCTACAACAAAAAATTGAAAAGTGGCATGATCCAGATTAGACTGTTGGACCATCCATCAAAAACTTTAATAGACATGAAGGCATGTACACACCTTGCTTTTCCTTGAAAATATGGGATCTTTGTACCAGCAAAGCAGAGCATATTTGGCATTTGAATTTACCAATCATGAAATATGAAACCTATTGGTATAGGTATCCAACAACACCCATACAATTAAACAATCGTTACGTTAATGCAACAAAAACATGCCATGTTAAAATAACAATAGCCCGACAATTTTGGAGATGCGGAGGGTTCAACATCGTGACCTCTGCCCTCCTAGATTCCTCCGCCACCACTGAGCCACAAGGCCAAACCTTGTTATTGTCGCTTTCAAAATTATATAAGAGCAGCACTTGGAAATGCATTGGGGGGAGGATGGATAGGCCAGGAGTGTGCACAGAAACCGAGGCAGAGTATTTTTAATTAAATTTTAATGTAGGTGGAACCATGATTGAGCAAAATTTCCAGGACGGTGAAATTTTTGTAGTGTCCAAATTGGACAAACCTTATGTCGATTTTACACCTCTCAGTGACACGAACCCGATGGCGTAGTCAATTTCCTGATTTGAGCAGCTGATTTGCAGAGGGCTTGGAGGAGAGAATCTTTGAGGAATCTAAAAGATTCCTTAAGCCCTAGATTCTCACTTTGTCAGAATTCAGAAATTTGACAGTCGATTTTGCACTATTCGACGCCATAGATCGTATGGTGTGTTCAGATTTTCCATTAGATCATTCTATTTTTTTGGCCACTTTTCTAAGTGGAGTGCAGGTGTCATCATTTATGAGCAAGTAGTCATTCCCATGCGATTCGATGTCGTGAGATCGATGATCCGAACAGTTTCCGTAGTTTGACATCCGCTTCTTCAGATGGCCCCTAGATGTGAGGTATATGCAATGTGTTCATGTACTTCTTTTGCTATGCATTGTGCTGCACAGATCCCTGTTTAATGTGAGATCCTGTTTCTTACTTGTCTTATGATTCCTGCTTGATGTGATGTGGAATCAGTTGTGTGATGTACTTGTTGTCATGATTCGTCATGTTGTGTTTTGAGATCCCTTTGTTGTATGTTGATGGGATACTCATGTTGTCGTCATGTATACTTGCATGGAGATCCCTTTTATGCCATGTTGGTAGGATGTTCATGATCATCATGCATGAGTTTATGTCATACTGATAGGAGTATTTTGACAGAGAGTTACTGTCGCTGAACGTCTCTTGGAGCCACTCCTGCGTGAGGGCATTATCCTTGTATGATAGCGACATCACCTCTTATGTACATCATCACTATTGACAACACTTAATGCAGTGACCTACATAATCTTGACAACGGGGCCCGAAGACGTAGTCCCTCCTGGATGAACTCCGTTAACAATGACTTATGTTTTCATGTGCTTATTCTTGTCATGTTCCTCTTCTTTACAACATGCACATGTATTCACTTATGTTCTTTTAAAAATGCAATTTGACACATCATGAAAGTAAAAGGTCTTGGAAGGGTCCTTTGTCACACCCAGACCTGGATCAAGTGGTATCAGAGCGGTCTTTGCGTGGATGTGAATTGCAGCATGAACAATGGAACGTGCAGCAACAGAGGATGAAAAAGCGATGTATGAGACCATGCTCAAAATTTCCAAAAGGGTGGAAATAATGTATGAAAATCTACAGAAAGAGACAGAGGAAAAGGAGAGATTGCAGCTTCAATTGCAAGCCACAGAAGAGGCCCTAGAAGAACTGAAGCACAACAAACATAATCTTCAAACCGAGAACGATGAATTGAAGATGCTTCTACATGAAGAGAAAGAGGAGAAACATAGTTTTCTACGACAGCTGCAAGAAAAGGACGAGGCCTTGGAAAAGATGCAGCATGACCCATGTGAGGTAAAAAGTAGTTCTCCATATTCATGTATGTTTCCTGATGATGATTTTGCTGTTTTTGAAAATCATACCACAAGAATTGGCTCCAAACTGTTGAGGAAAATGGGGTATGAAGGAAAAGGTTTGGGCGTTAATAGCCAAGGCATTGTCAGCTCCATCAAAGTAGAATAATTACCCCATCAGGCAAGACTTGGGTATGTCAGAAAGGAAGTTGGGGAATGCGCCGAGACAACAAGCGAACCACCAACAACAAATGATGAGAAGCCCTCATCAGTTCTTTCCAAATCGATAGAGGAGGTAAAAGATGTTGATTTCCTTTCGGTTTCATCGTCACATAGTGTGAGATGATTTATGTTGGAGATTTGGAGATCCCAATTATAGGGACAAACATGAGGCTCCTTACCAAGATGATGCACGAGGAGGAAAAAGAACTTGGTGTTAATAACCAAGGCATAACTCAACCAATGGAGGATGTGCAGAGATCTCGATTTGCAGGCATGGAATACACCAAAGGAGAATGCTCGAAGGTGTCATATGCTTCCGAGACATTGTCGAAATCATCGAGGAAAGAGAATGATGGTAACACATCCCCATCATCCCATGACAATATCCATTGTAAGGAAAGAGCTTAGGCAAGCTCTCATCGCCATAATGACATCAGAGACAACAAGGAGAGGTATAACCATTTTCAATATTCGAATTTTCATTTCGAATATAATCATGTTGTTAATGGTGAACGTAAATCATGGAATCGAAAAACATGTACCTTTTGTGGATTCCATAACCATACATTTTCGAAGTGTTGGAAAAGAATGGAAGCACACAAAAGGATGAGGCATGAAAGACCCTCTCAACAGCAAGTAAAGAAACATGTTAAGCAGATCTGGAGGAAGAAGATGTATTGCAGTCATTAGGACAGAAGTGGCCATGAAAGAGCCACTTGTTGGAGGCTCCATCTAGAGCAGCGCCTTAAAGACAAAGTGTCAATGCATGAACCAGGTGAAACAGTCATTCGACAAAGAGGTTACCCATTCACATTGATAAGTGAAAAATGGTTTCTAAATATGTTAGTGTTTCATGGTCGTGCTTTTGTAAATCATTTTTTGCATTTCAAAATGCAAAAGTGATGATGTGTTTCCATCACTTGTTCAACAACAATGATGTTTGATATTATTTTGGGTTGCGTGTTAAACTTTGAAAGTGATGTCGTGTTTCCATCACTTGTCAAGACAATAGTGTTTGGCCTTATGATTGTAAATTATGTGTTGCAGTGATGATGTGTTTTCCATCACTTGTTGAAGCAAAAATGATATGTTGGCCTTGTTTTCATAGCTAGGGTATTGCATCCATCTGTGGAGCTATAAAAAGGGTCTCTTTCACCTCTAGTTACCTCACATTAATATGTCAATCCGGGAACATTTTGTTATTTCAAAGAGTGTCTCAGTCTGAGGCTATCATTTGCCATAGCAATGCTAGTAGCCCAGTGTTTGAAAATACAAAAGTAAATAGATGCTTGTTTACAGCTTAACTACTTCAAAACATCAAATCACACATGCAGAAAACTAAGCAATTTATCAGTCAAGGGTTCAGTAGCAATAACCCATCCCTTTGGAAACTGATGGAAAAGGAAATCAAAGAACAAATCGTGGATCTGGGAGCCGGACAGTAGATGTCAATGCTCACTACAGCCTGAGATCATTCTTCACACCAATAACAAGAAATGGAACGGCAAATGAGAAATGGAACAGCAATTAAGACATCGAACAGCAAATCTGAAATGGAACAGCAAATCGGAGATGGAACAGCAGTTAAGAAATAGAATAGCAACTAAGTCTAACAAACAGTAACACCTTAGTCTATCAGATCAAATGCATTAATCGTAATCTACAGGAATCAAACGGCAATCCTTCGCTCTCAAGGGCGGATTGAATAACACACACAAATGGAACAGCACTGATTACTGATACATTAGGGAACAACGCTGAAAACCATATATACACACAACACACTCAAATAGTAATCTGATCCAGTTATCACCTCAGTTAGAAAGAATACGATTGCATTGCAAGATAGAACAACATTATTCATGAATCCAACAATCACAAAGAACAGAACTTCCAGGATGAATTCTGTAATGTTAATGAACAAGTGCACAGCACAAAGGCTCTATAATGGAACAACAGTATTCTATAAAGAATAGCAGTATTATATCAACACCTAAAAGAACAGTAATATGATGCAGCGTCAATACAATAGTTTTGTCTTTAGAAACCTTAATGCATAAAAAATAATAGAGCATGTGATGTAAACTTATAAAACACATCAGATTACCAAATCACGTCGATAAGAAAACCACGCAAAAACCAAGTGTAATGGTACAAGAGCAAGTGTCCTCCAGGGTCGGGCCCTTAGCCTCCAGGGGTACACCGCTTGAAGTTATTCCAGACTCAAAGATGAAATAGTAACCAAGTTTGTATTAATGCATCAAGTAAAATTATAGTAGAGCAGTTCTTAGTGAAACACGATGATCAAAGTTTTGATATTTAAAAGAAATTACATAAAAGCATAACAATATCTAACTCTCCCTCTTGAGCTAACAGTGCTGCCCCTTTTATAAGGGTGACGGCGGAGATATCTAAGTGCAGAAATAGATAAAACAGCGATCGCTCAAGATCAAGGATCCTGAGGGATTCGCTGAACCATTAGTCCTCAGTCATTTCTTTTCTTCCCTGCGCCGAACTGATATCTCCACTCCCTTTCCCGGGCTGATTCGCTTTGATCTTGTTTGCATGCAGTCTCTCGTCGAAGGGACAGTGGTTAACCCATCCTTGTCTTTTCCTTTAGGACGGCAACTTCTCATTTTTTCTCCTTCCTGCATAAGGAAATGACAATTGTCAATGTTTTCATCTTGCATATTAATCTCACATGTTTTATTACAATTCTTTATCATTTTCCGAGTTCATGATGCAAAAAGGCTTGTAAGTTCTAATGAAAAGATACTGAAATAATCATCAAAAACATACCTTCTTTAGTTCTCCACACACCCCCCTGCTTACCCTTTTTCATGCCCTCATGGAAACATTGTAGTTGATGTGTAAGGCAGTGAGTGAGTAGGCTGGAGATGGAATCTCATGTGAAGGCCTACAACCATGATGCGTAACTAGGTATTCAAAGAAATGGCCTGTCTGACCCTCAGGCATCCCATACAGGGCTTGGTATCTAGGTGCAGGGTGCCAAATAATTTGACTCTGGAACCTATATCCTAACCAGGATGGCCTTGCCCTCAAAACGATTTCGCCATAGAGGTGCAAGTGGTTGGCAACTAATTTAAAATTCTCATACTTAAATGGTTCCCTGAGCTGGATATTCGGATTAGATATTTGATACCGGAATTTAGCTACATCAATGGCAGGGTCTTTGATAGAGGAAAAGTACTCTAATCCCTGCCGAATGATTGCCTCATGCATGGGTCCTAATGCTTCAATTACACCTGGAGTCTTCATGAGGTTTCTATGTTTGCTCCATAACTGTACTGGATCCCTAGGCTCAGCCCTTATCCATAAATCTAATCCATTTTCTTGTCTTTGGAAAGCATTATAGGCTTTGAGCCATTTAATTTGATTAAACGCAAATGAAATAAATGCCTGTAATTGAATATCCCCAACAAAAGGGCTAGGGTTCAGCTCGGTCTCCTATTCTAGTATAAGGTTATGTAAATAAAACTCACACAGTAGTCTCTGAACTTTTACCCCGTAGTGCTTACAGTAGTTTATAAAATCATTGATGGTGTTAATTTGTATGGGAGCACCTGCTTTAACAGCCTTTATTTTCAATTTCAAATATCTTTCCATTAAAAACAAGGCATAATTTTTAGCAGGGGTTCTACATGCTAGGACGTCATTGTATAAAGAACATAAGGTATCCATCTGCTTGATAACTACATCTAACCTACGAGTTACCTTCACGACTTTCTCTTGTTCCCTTCGCCACCCTTCAAAGGCCTGGCTTTCGGATAGATTAACATTCCTAAGCTGTTGTTATAGCTCTTCATACTTTTCTCGAGGGACCGTTTGCTCTCTAAGCTTTTCTGCTTCTTGCTGAGCTTGCTTCAAACCCTTTTGTAGGGTTACTGTTTTTGGATCTCTTTTCCATGCGGCAGTGGAGGCCGGGAGTTTTACTTGAACTTTCCTATTGTGTTGCTTTGAGTTCATAACCCTTATCACTCCCGAAAGTGGTGCCTCCGTCTGAATTTCCTTATCACGGGTCAACATCTCATCCATTTCTATCTTAACAGAATATCAGTCCATTGATGTTCCTTTTCAATTGGAACAGCAGTCTGTTTCTCAGCATCATTCGGAACAGCAGCTTGGCTTTCGACAGGGCTTTGAACAGCAGGATGGATTCTGGTCCTCCACCCCTTTTCCTTGATGGGTTTTGCTGGAGTGGTTGCATTTTTCCTTCCCGAAGTCCTTTTTACCCTTTGCCTTGCTTTGAGAATCCTAATCTGCTGGTGGAGTTGGACTATTATGTTCAGTAATCTCTGTTGTTTGTTTCGCAATTCCCTAATTTCCGCAATTTCCTTAAAAGGAACAGTAGGTTGTTCACTGCGGCCTGGACTATGACTAATTTCCTGATTTTCTTCCTGGGGTGTTTCTTCACTGTTCTGCTCTGGCTGTTCCGGGGCAAGAACCCTAACTGGTTCTGCTATTTCTTGGGCGACCTCTTTTTCTGCCCTTGTTTCCTCCGGAATTTTTTCTGGTGTCTTAGGAATGGATTGTTTCTATTCAGCATCTCCTGTCATCTTTTCATCATGAACAGGCAGATTTTCTTCTTCTGCCTCCTTTGCATGTGATTCTTCAGGCGCGTTTTCCTCCTGGGGTTTCTTTCCGGCTGGAGGTCTGATGGACTGGAAGGTTGACCATATTCGCCCATATTGGCCAAAACTTTGGCCAATTCATCTTCACCCAATGGGTCTTGCAATGGGCTACCTTCCTGCTATTCCATTTCCTCCTCCTACTCGGATTGCTCGGCTTCTTCTTCTTTGTCTCCTTCTTCTTCAGATTGCTCGGCTTCTTCCTCTTTTTCTTCTTCTTCTTCTGATTGCTCAGCTTCTTCTTCGTTTTCTTCCTCCTCTTCAGATTGCTCTACCTCTTCTTCTTTTTCTTCTTCTTCTTGCACTCCTTTCTCATTGTCCTCCCCTTTTGGCCGTGGGGGTTGCTCATCTTCTATTTCTATCAGCTGGCTGGTGCTTTCTTGGGGCTTCTCCAGCCCCCCTCGTAGCTGTGCTAACCGGACCGATTTCCTGCATTTTTCTAGCCGCTCGGGTGTGCTAGTGGCATGTTTACACTTTTTCGATTTCCTGTGTTTTTCTGGACGCTCGAGTGTACTAGTGACATGTTTCCGTTTTTCTGGATGCTCGGGTGTGCTGGTGACATGTTTCCGTTTTTCTGGACGCTCGAGTGTGCTGGTGACATGTTTACATTTTGGGGATGGTGTGGTCAATCCCCCATTTATCATGGTAATTAGCTCTTCCCAGCTGCTCTGCTGTTGGGTGAGGCTATGGCTGACTATCAACCGAATCAACCCATGATGACTAACAACTGACTCTATATGTTGTGCCTTTTTTATGCTCCGTGCAACATCATGAAGTAATCAATTCAATAGTGCAGGTAAATTTACAGAGCATTTTTGTTTTAGTACAGCTAAGAGTTTAAGATGTCGTGGTCTTACCACATCTTTTCTGCCCTCACAGGTGATGTAGCTTTGAATGGTCTTCACCAATTCCGCCCACGGTTCTCCTAGTGCTGCTGGTAGAACCTCCTTTCCTCTAATTGTCAGGCTCTTGCCTTCATCCTGGAAGATTTCTATAATCTTCTGCAATCTCTCCTTCTTTAACGTCCATACAGGTCCAGTGGCTCGCAGTCCCGAGACTTCTGTGATTATGTCGTCGGTGACTGTTATGCATCTCCCCCTCACTGTGGAGTGATCCTCTTGCAAGTTCTGCAATAATTCAATTGTCACCGTCTCGTTAGACTCCTGCAAGCGGTTGAGATAAGTCAGCCACCCTTCTCTTGCCAGGATTTCCCGGGTAGCAACAGAGACTGTTAACACTTGCGGTTCTCTCCATATCAATCTTCCTCCCATGGTTTCATTGTAAAACTCTCAATGGAACGGCAGTTGTTCGCGCTGTTGAAACACAGAGAGGCTGACGGACGCAAGACTCGTTTAAACTCTAATGCTGTAGAGTATACAATGGAAATGGCTTTGAACAACAATTCATGCAGAAAAAACAAAATAAAAAGAAATAGTATACCATTGAGCTATGTTATACCCCAGTACACAACTTCCCAAATAGTGAGCTGACACGTAATCCAGGGAATGATGAGGTTAACCTCCCCCCCCCCCCCCCCCCCACCCCGCAATGTGATAGGTTGTCCCAGCCGTCAAATAAAGGAGCACCGCTCACTCTGCAACAGAGTCCTTAAGGAACATGATATGGCAATATGCATGTTTACAAAAGTAGCAAATTACTGAAATCGAGGTGTAGAGTTGCGTCGCTTAATACATAAGAGACTACAGTGATATGATGCAAGGTTGGGGATAAGACATTTGCCGTAAATAGAGAGTCTCATGCGGTCATTGTCAATTGTTCTGTCATGATTGGTGATAATATATTCATGCATTGTATGGTTTGGGAAATAATATATAATTGATTACTAAGGCATAAGAAACAGAAGGGTGCTAATAACTTACCTATTGGTGTAAATAATATGACTTCAATACCATTAACAGTGCTTTGCTACCGACATGTGTCCATAACCTTGGCAGAGTTGTTTATTTCACCCATGGAACCATGATCCTTTGTGTATTTCTAGGAAATGTTGCGTAATGTCAAAATGGAGGCCATTATGCTGCCTTGTTGACCAATTAGCCATAATGCCATTCACAAGGAAGGAGCGAAAAGTGGGTAGGTCGGCTCGTGATGATACCTCCTGTTCCAAGGGTTGTTTATTTGATATACCTTTTGGACCATATCCCTGGTGTGGTGGCCATAGTGGGAATGCCACTTTGCTTTCGTCCTCATGATCATGGTAGGCTGGCTCTTAATGGGACCCCCTATCCTGCTTTTGACAACTTATAAGTCATGTTTGCTCTTTTTTATTTCTTTTTCATAGAGTACTTTCCCTATTTATAAACAAAGGGTGGTTCAACACCCCTTAAGAGTAGGAATGGTGGAAGAAGTCTTAACATCTCAATAGGAAGATATAAACCCTTTGCTCTTATTTCTAAATAATAATCAAAGAGGATTAAAAGGGACCAACATGCTAAAGATAACCAATTAGAGCAGAATTAGTAGAACAATGACAGCAAAAGATGATGAATAAGCGTGTCCTTCCTTCTATCCTTTCACCAATTCAGGGAAATTTCTTATAAAGATACCGATTTATGATTGACGAGTTTCAATATATTGTGATTTTGTATCCATTGCATAAGTGCATAGATGTATTATAAAAGACTTGAAAGAACATGAACAATAATAATCCTTAATTTAGAACAGCAAAAGGAACAAGTTGTTTCACAGGGAGAGCAAAAGCATGCAAGTGGTGTTCCTTTTGAGAAAAGGAACAACAAAATACCACAAATGTTGTTCCTTTGGAAAAGGAACAGCAGAAAACGCAAATGTCGTTCCTTTGAAAAATGAACAGCAAAGATGAAAAATGTTGTTCCTTTGGAAAAGGAACAGCAGAACACACAGATGTCGTTCCTTTGGAAAAGGAACAACAAAACACACCAATGTCGTTCCTTTGGAAAAGGAACAACAGAAATCGAAAATACTGTTCCTTTGGAAAAGGAATAGCAGAAATCAAAAATGTTGTTCCTTTGGAAAAGGAACAACAAAACACACTAATGTCGTTCCTTTGGAAAAGGAACAGCAGAAATCGAAAATGTTGTTCCTTTTGAAAAGGAACAGCAAAACAAGCAAATGTCGTTCCTTTGAAAAAGGAACAGTAGAAATTAAAAACGTTGTTCCTTTGGAAAAGGAACAGCAAAACACACTAATGTCGTTCCTTTGGAAAAGCAACAGCAGAAATCAAAAATGTTGTTCCTTTTGAAAAGGAACAACAAAACAAGCAAATGTCGTTCCTTTGAAAAAGGAACAGCAGAAATCGAAAATGTTGTTCCTTTGGAAAAGGAACAGCAAAAATACACAGATGTCGTTCCTTTGGAAAAGGAACAACAAAGATTAAAAATGTTGTTTCTTTGGAGAAGGAACAACAAAAATACACAAATATCGTTCCTTTGGAAAAGGAACGGCAGAGATCAAAAATGTTGTTCCTTTGGAAAAGGAACAGCAGACACAAAAATAATAACAGCAAAACATTGATTCAAAAATATGTACAAAAATGATTCAAGAAAAGAAATTATGTACAAACTGTAAAAAGAAATAAATTCCTTAATGAATTACAAGTGAGGAAGAGAACTCTTCCTC
>APFE030135719.1:0-52478 GCA_000404065.3 Pinus taeda
AATCCCCAACAGTGGTATCAGAGCAGGCTTAGGCTCTTTGAAGGTGACAAAGAAGCTGAAGGGAGGAGTCTTTTGTTGCAGCAGTAGATCTTCTCCAGCAGAGTGAAGACTCAGTCAAAAATCCAGGTATTTTTCAGATTAGCTTTTTTTCTGTGTTGTTGTTGAAGAAACAGTCAGTGGTTTTAAAAACACAGTGAAGTATATTTGAAGCATAGTTGAGAATGGCAAGGTCAAAGAAGAAAGTCTCCAGTCCTCCTAAAAATGTGTCTCCCTCTTCTACTAAAATAGAAAACAAACTATTTGAAAGCATTTTATTTGAGGCTCCAAGGTTCAATGGGAACTTTGATATATGGGAAATAAAAATGAGGACTTTCTTAAAGTCTCAAGGGATTGAAATTTGGGAGTCAGTGATTGATGATAGTAAGATGGATGGAGAATCCAAGGAGTACAATGCAAAAGCAGCAAAGACAATCTTGGATGGACTGCCTGATTCTGTAAAGAAGAATCTAGGAAAATATTTATCAGCAAAGGATATATGGGACAAACTTCATGACCTTCACTCAAAGGGAACACTGACCATGACCATCAGTCAAGAAGGAAATTCTAAACACATCATAGACACTGAAAATGAGAAGGTTGATCTCATCAAGCTTCAAGTACAAAAAAGGGATGAAGAGCTTGCCAAGCTTAAGAAGGAACTTGATCAAAACAAAAGGAAGCATCATGAAGAAGTCATATCCATGACAAATCAGTTGAATAAAGCAAAAAAGAAGGAAGACATCTTGTCAAGTCAACTTGAACAAAGGCACAAGAGAGTGAACAAACTTGTAGAAGAGATTGGACAGTACAAGGTAGAGGTCTCCTCCCTTAAGTCTGAATTACAAGAAGCCAGGAAACAGACACAAGAAGCAGAGAAGAAAATGGAGAGCAGTCGAGCAAAGAATGAAGTGATCTCCAAAATGAAGTCAGATATCATCTCCCTTAAAATAGTAGCAGCTGAAGCTACTCGTAGTAAGGAAGAAACTGAGGAACAACTTGGAAAGAAGAATAATGAGTGTGAAAGATTGGCAGAAGAGATTGTCCTCTTCAGAAGAAAGGTTGAAGGGATGAACAAAATCATGAAGAGCTCTCAAGCCTTGGATGACATGCTCAGCTATCACAGATGTCCATTTGATAAATCAGGACTCGGGTATGCAGGTGAACCCTTAAACAAGAATGAAAATGCTTTAAGCAAAAGAGATGTGAAGAAGGCAGAAAGAAATGGTGATGCTCCCAGTTCGAGCAAAGCCAAGGAGAAAAATCAAGGCTATAACAGAAGAAATCCTACTCCAAGTAGAAAACCAGCTCCAAAAAAAAATGTAGATGATGTCAAAGAGGCAAGAGGGAATGGTTATCATCAAAGGATCTCAAGGCAGAAAGACTTCAGAAGTACATCAAGGAAACCTCCATCCCCCAGGTACCAAAGTTCATTTTTTGGTTATTGTTATTCTTGTTCAAACTTTGGTCATATCGCAAAAGACTGTAGAGCATTTCATAGAGATAGATGTTATGGTCTCCGACAACCTCCAAGAAACAATTGTACAAGATGAAATCATGAAATTTCATTCATGAACAATGTAGAATGTTTCAAGTGTCATAACATTGGGCATATGGCACGTGATTGTAACTTAACATGGGCTCTTACACAAGCTAGAGCCATGCAAAAGAAGAAAGTTACACAAGTATGGTGAAGAAAGGAAATACAGTTTGAAAGTCCCTTGAGCTCTCTAGTCAATCTAAGTTTCTTTTGAGAAAACTTTGCTGAAAGAAGACAATGCATACACTTAAGGGGAGCCTGTAATTTTTTATCATTATTGCTGAATTATATTAACAGTTATTCTTTGATGAAGATCTTCTTATAGGGGAGAGATATAAAATTAAATCTTCCATAAAAGCAGAGAAGAAAAGTCTGCAGGGCATGGAGATTGCATGGAATTTTTTGTTGTTGTCGGATTGTAATGCACTACACACAGAAGTGTGAGGTAAGTTTTTTTTCAATGTAATGTAATGAAAGTGAAGGCGCAGCAGCGCAATAAGAAAAAGGGAAACAAAACACAGCAGAAGGTGAGTAAAATCAAAAGTAAAATGAAATGAAGAATTTACATAGCAGAGTAAAATGGAGGAGCATGTAATGTAGAAAACGGAAGCACGCATCACTACAATCATGAAATTTTTCACACGGCAGTGAAAAGGGTAATGTAAGTCTTGTTTTTGTTGTTGGAGAATATGTAGTAAAAACACAGAGCAGTGTGAATATGAAAAATGCAGCAGCATGAATATTTTTTTTGTTGAAGAATTCTTGACTCCAGTAAATGTAAGTGCAGTGAGTGTGTTGTTCATTGAACTGAAATGCAATATATGCAACAGCAGTGAATGTAAGAAATATTTACACACAGCAGTGTAAATTTGTAAGGTGGGACAGAGTAATTGTTCCAGAAGAGACCGAGTATTTTGTTTTTTAAAATGCACAACAGTGCTTCAGCAGTGTTAATTTTGAAGGCAGAGAGAAAGAGGATATTACATGATTGCAGCGCCTGAGCACAGCAGTGAAAGCAATGAAAGGAAAGCTGATATGAATAGGCAGAAAGTTATGAATTCTTGAGGAAATGTTTGGGTATGTCTGAACGCCCAGTAGTTGAAATTAAAGGGGAGTGTTGGAATATTAATTCCAAGTGCGTGCAGTGTTGGCGGATGTCGTGCGGGAGCATTAAACGGCAACAGCAAAACCACTTTCGAAAACCATTATCTTTATCGCACCGCCTTTTGGCAAATGATGTTTTTCCCTGGAGGCCTCCGACACAATCCGCTCTAGCCACGCGTCCTCAGTACGAACACAAAACTGCCCATTCCCCGGACATTAAAAATCTTTTGAGTTGTGTGGCTTAAGGAAGCGAAATGCGTCCGATCAGGTCAACGCACATAAATCTTTGTCAACCTGCATGAACCTTATTGCATGACCACGCACGTGAAAGAATTAATGTAATTAATGGTGTTTAGTAAATTGTAAGAAAATGTTGGTAAGTGTTTTAATTTTTGTTTGCACAGATGGGCACGAATTAAAGAATGGTATGGGCAAGTCAACGCCCTATTTTTTTATAATGTTTTTGATATATGAGTTGTGTGGTAATGAAATAAAACCACAGCTGGATGAAATAAAAAAAGGGTTGGCTGCAGCAAAGAAAAACTAGAAACCCACTGCTAGTAAAAGAAAGATTTGTGTGGAGCATATGCATTGAAATGCATAGAAATGAAATGAATGGTAGCGCAACAGAGCGTGAATGAAACCTTTATACACAACAACCTGATGGTTGAATGAAATGGGACAACTCACAGTGGCGAAGAGGAAAAACAGGGGAAACAGGGGAGCACAGCAGTGCAAAAAATGAAACCAGAGCTAGGATTAATTTTTCCAGAGAAGACATTTTGGAATGTGCAGAGAGTGCATATAAAATTTTATTGGTGAATATGTAATGCATCAAGCGCAGAAGCATGAAAAGGGTGAAGCAAGTTTTTTTTGTTTTGTTACTGAAATGTATTCTACAGCAGTAAAAGTAAGTTTTATTTACACAGTAGTGAAAAAGAGTTATGTAAATTTTGTTTTGTTGGGAGTTTGAAATGCAGTGCGGATGTGTAAGAAAATTTTTACACCAGTAAATGTAAAAATTTTCACACAGCAGTGAATGAAGATCGTACATAGCAGTGTAAAATTATTTGAAAAGAGGCAGAGTAATTTTGGTGAAAGTTCTTGGTGAATCTCTCTGTTAAAGAGGAAAGTGCTTTTTAGCACAATGTCTTGATGAATCCCTCTGTTAAAGAGGAAGGTGCTTCTCAGTCTTGGTGAATCCCTCTGTGTGAGGAAGGCTTCTTTTGTTGTTTGTGGAACTGCATCTAAAACAGTGTTGGTGAATCCCTCTATGTGAAGAAGACCTTTGGGTAACAACAGTGGTGTAATCCCTCTGTAAGAGGATGAATCTTGTATCAGGAATTTTGTTTTAAAGAATACAAAGATTTTATGGGTGTATGTAATGCTCTGCTCAGAAATTTTATTCGGGAAGCAAAAGATCCTGAGGAGAAAAACAAAGCATGGCTCTGTATTCAGTGAATTTTTTTTGTTTTTAGGATTTTACCAGAAAAATCCCCAACAGTTTTCGGTCCAAAAATGAATACCTCTTCGGCAGCATGAGTATGAGAATTACGCTGATCCCGGGGAATTCGGCAGGAAGAGTCACTACCTTTTATGTAAAGAGCTATTTTCATGCAAGAACGAAACATCGTAGAAAGATTTATTATTAGTTGGCAGTATTCGCACCCAATTTCTGATAGACATGATTAAATTTCAATATCACCCCACAGTTTCATACACAATATATTAACGTTGGTATCTTTAGATCCAGATGTCATCGGACGAGGATTTTCACGATGAACTTAACTACGAATTTCTGGGTAATCTGCCAGGACAGTCTTACACTCTACAAACCAACGTCTTTGCGAAAGGAATCGGGAACAGAGAGCAAGGAATTCGTCTCTGGTTTGATCCCACGGCCGGTTTCCATAACTATTCAATTCTCTGGAACCAGAAACAAATTGTGTATGTGCTTCTTCCCCATAACTGAAATAAAAACGACATAAGTTGTGGATATATAGTGAATTATGTTTGGAGTTTTTACTTGTATGTTTATGATATGTTTTGCATTTTGTAAGCAGGTTTTTGGTTGATTCTATCCCCATCCGAGTTCACAAGAACATTGAAGCATCTGCGGGTGTCCCATATCCGAGAGTACTCAACCCATGAGGATCCTCTCCACCCTTTGGAACGGGGAGAATTGGGCAACGGACGGAGGAAAGGCTAAAATAGATTGGAGTAAAGCTCCTTTTGTCGCCTTTTATCAATCTTTTGAAGTGAATGCATGCAGTGGACCATCTGCTTCATCTCCTCCCTGTGCCAACAAATGGTGGGAACAACCGGAATTTCAAAGCTTAAATCAATACCAACTGGACAGAATTAAATGGGTTCGCAAAAACTACATGACTTACGATTACTGTCAGGATAGGTTAGGGAGGTTTTCTTCAACTCCGGCTGAATGTGCATTTAATCCTTAATCAATCACGATGATGGATTACAATATTGCAGCTTTAGAGATTCATTTTATTGATTAAGGAGTTGCTTTTAGGGTGACTTTTTGGATTTTGAGGGGCTGGTTAGTTGTAAAATTAGAGATTTATTTGGTTGATTAAAGAGTTGTTTTTAGTGTAATTTTTTGGATTTTCAGCTTAAAAGTTTGAAGTGAAACTTTGAGTTTGTTATTTAAATTGGTTTTTTATTATATAACATGATGAAAAACTCCAAAATATTAAAATATGATTTTTCTTCTTAACAAAAAAAACTCCAAAATATTTTAATGGTGGAAATTTACAATCAAACTTATAACTTCAATAAATTTCCATCCATTTAAAAAAAATTAAACTAGAAAAGCTTATCAGAATATGATATTTAGAAAAACTTATCAGGATATGATATTTATTTAAAAATAATTAGAATGCAGAAATATTTTTAACGTAGACAAAGGCTGGTTAACTCTGCACCGTGTTTTCCTTTGAAATGGACTATAGTCTGCGCCCGACTCGATATATGAAGCCCACAAAACACAGGCTTTTTTTCTCTGTTACTCTCTCTCTTTTTCTTTTCTTTTTTGGAGTGTAAAACGCTCTACCATGTGAAAACAAGTATGCGTTGGTCTGTTTTTCTCACATCATAGAACCTCCTGCACTCCTTTCCTATTGTTATTTCCACTTTTGTTCTACCATCTCAGATCATAGAACCTCCTCCTGCACTCCTTTCGTATTGTTAAGCGCAATAAAGGAAACTTTGGATACGTGGAATCTTAGTAATAAATATAAAGAATTGTTTAATTCACAGATTTTAAGAAAAGTATCATTAAAGCATGCATTTGAATAGTGTAAAGGTCAGGAAAATCGACATTATAACAAATATTTCCGAGTAATATTTTTCTTAGCATTAATTTATGAACATATATAATTACATAATTAACATATTTTTGAAATTACGTTTACATTTCAATTTTAAAGTCGTACCTTTCTTAACACTAAATTATGAAGGGATGTAGTTGCATACTTAACGTGTTTTTAAACTGTATTTTTATAATTATTTTAATTATTTTAATTATTTTCTACTGTACATCATTAATTTATATTTATTATAAGATATAATAATTTTTAATTATTATATATTTATTAAATGAATTATTTAATTTATATCGTTAAAAGTGATAATATTTAATTAAAACTTTAGAGAATAACCATTATTTATAATATAATTGTATTTCAATAATTTTATTTTAATGTTTTTCATATACATATATTCAAAGGTCTTGAGGGGTATTATTTATCATGCTCTTTTTTTATATATAAATATTCAAATTGAAAAAACACTTGATTGATCATAATGGAAATTTGATTGTAGAAATGCAATTATTTGATTGGGATAATTTGATTATAAAAAATAAATGATGGTCGTAGGAATTTAAGTTAAGTTTTTATATATATAATAAATCAAAGAAAGTATATATATCTATATATATCATGATTGATGATAGTGGTTAATGTCCATTGAGATCAAACTTTGGTCTATCGGACCTAAGAAATGAATTATTTAGTTTCATTTAAGATTTTATTCCTACACTCAAAAAGCTTGGAGAGAAGCCTCCCGAGCTCACTACAATTTTGACATGGTAAAAGGTTAGGAAGGTCAGTATTGCAACAAAGATTATGAAACTGAGATATAAGAGGAAGTGATTTTCATCCTCAATGTTCATATTCTCACATAAATGGCAGATCCTTTCCATCCATAGTGTTTTAGGAACTACCCAACTACTGGTTTCATTATAAAGCTCATGAGCGTTGTTCTAATCATAAATATTAATTAAAAATTTAGTTAAATAATACTTTTGATAATATTGTATAAAATATTTATGTATAATATAGAAAAAGTAATTAAAAGATAAATTTGATTAAGCAAATTAGTATTATTATGTAATATAAATAGTATATATGAAATAATTACTGTGTTAAATGGATAATATTATCTACAATACTATATAATTATATAGATACATGTGTTTATTTTGAAAATAAGATTTTTAGATTTTAATTTAGTTATTAATAATTATTAAATATAATAATAACCATCTAATTTTCTAAATCATATATATATATATATATATATATATATATTTATTTTTTTTTTTTTCTTAATTTTTTAATTTTTCAAAATTATATGATGAAATAAATATTTTTTTATTTATTATAAATTAATATTTATTCACATTTATTAATTCATACCATTTATAAATCATATTATTATTAATTATATCAAATAAATATTATTATATATAATAAATTTATTAAAAAATAGCTTACAATTATAAACCATATTTCATATCATTAATAATTTCATCTTGTAACTATTAAATCATTATACTCTCACTACATTTCTATATAAAATTATTACAATAGCTCATGCTTTTCACAGATGGCATATAGTTATGCATTTAAAAGATTATATGATGGTAACTATAAATAAATATCTCAAAGTATATAATAAGTTGTCCATTCAAATTACATTACATAGTATTTAAATCTATACTATATTAATTATGGATTGTAAAGTCATATATTTGAAAGTATCTACTCTATTTTCATTTCATTGAAGTTCAGGTTTCCTTATAGATTTTCCACTATGAATTTAACATAGTCATAGTACATGAGTATAGATTGTATATACTAAAGTCATATTACAATATATTTAAACTCAATATTGATTTTAAAACCACAAGTGAGTATAAAATAATTAAATATAAAGTTATGATACATAGTATAATTATATATCCATTAAAAGAGATGCTATCAATATAACCATTAATAGTGAGTATATATCATACTATATTAGTTATTCTAATTAAATGTATTCAATCATAAGGTATGATTTATTTATAATGCAACAAAATTCAATATTTTTTATACACATAATATAATTAAATTAAAATTTAATCTACATATAACATGTCAATTAAACTTTAAATTTTAATATTTATTTACTAATGACTAAAATCCAAGGAATTTAGTTTAAAATTTGCAACTTGAACTTAAAAATTGATTAATCGTTTTTAAATTCATAACCATTACATGTAAATATTCAAGAACATGATTGATATCTTTCAATCAAATTTTTAACTTCACAGAAGTGGAAATCATGCACAATGATCAATCATTTCCTAAATTCATAAGAGTTAGATGTAAGAATTCAATAACACAAATTGATATCTTTCAATCAAATTTTTAACTTCATAGAAGTGGAAATCATGCACTACTAATTAATAAAATTCAGAAACACTTATATGTACAGACTAATGTGTCCATCCACATATTTAGACAAATGCTCAATATGGTAAATTTTGTTGATTTATAACCCGAAACAGATTATAGTGATTGCATACAAGAGTCCACATGCACACAAAATTCAAGATATTTAACTTAGATAGTTTCGCCAATTTATATACAATCAAATGTAAAAGCTCCATTGGAATTTGAGGTATTTGTTTGGTGTTATACTCTATAGATTTCCAATTTTAATGATTTTTCATAAAATTTATAATCCAACAAAATGAAGAAATAATTTCTTAGAGATAATGCTTAAATGCTAGGTTTAGAATTAGTTTGATATCTTCAGGAGGTAGTTGAGAGATTTTCCTAACTCCTAGCTCTAAGGTTAGAAGTAGTTGAATGCAAGAGAGTAATAGAGAATAGTTTTTATGTATAATCTTTTTGCAATGCCTACTCCTCAAATTTCTTTGTTTGTATCAAATGTAACAAGTAACAACGTATACAAACAACTACAACAACACTAGTTAGTCCATGCAATCATCAACCATTCGATACCTTATCAAAGCATAATAAGAGACATAGATAGAGCAGATCATAAATCATGCTTATAACTAACATATAACTAGAATAATAACCATGAGATAACAACCATAAAATAAACATAATAACAAGTACGAGTACTCATGAATCATAATAGGAAAATAACTCTTATTAACTCATGCAATAGCCAACCAAGTCAAGGACTTTCATGTACCACCTTAGCATAGATTGGGCTGAACCAAATATTTCTTTTTGTCAATCACCCATGTTCCATATTCCAAGCATGATTGTGGGATCTCATGGGATAAACCAAGACAAAAACAACCAATGGAGTCCATAGGTTAAACCACCTCTACCCTCAAACTATTGTGATCTCACCTAAATCGATTTTGAGATCACAAAACCAAACCAAGCTTGGATGCCTCATAATTTCTTCACCATAACTTGAGGAAATTTTCTATTTCCTCCCCCTATTGAGGGATTCCTAGAGAAAAATATCTCTACCCCCAACACTTGGGAATTTTCTTGAGAGCACCTCACCTGATTCCAAAACCTTCCGACAATCCAAAGCTTAACCAAGAAATAAATCCTACCACAACCATGGTTATCAAGAAAATGGCAAGGAAAGGCTAAAACTACTTTCAAACCCGGAAAAAACCAAGTTAATGACATCAAATGAAGCAAATAAAAAAATGCATGTACCATTCATTCACACCTCAGCTAAGAAATCACACATGCAACTTGTTACCTGCAAAATCTTCTTGTTGAAGTTGATGACCCAACCTTCTCCCTTTTTTTTCTTTGTTTTTCCTTTACTTTCCTTCACTTGTCTTTTCTTTATTGCTTTCTTTTTCCTCTTGGAGCTCTCTCTCTCTCTCAAAACCGATCCAAGCCAAAACTCAGAAAAAATTAAACCAGCAAAAGTTTTGAACTGATTCTCTGATGCCTTTTTTTATTATTGTTGTCTCTGTTTTCTTTATTTTCCCTCATTTTCCTTCTAATTTCCTTAGCATGAAAATCTGTGTCTCTTCACCTCCCTTTTCTCCTATTTTACTTTATTTCTCATAATTAAATGCCAATTATTGCCTCTTTGCCTTTGTCAAATTCCATAGACACAAATAAACTAAAAGTGATGTCCACTATAGTGTTTTCCCAACATTCAGCTTCGAATATGTGTCCCATGACCTTGGTATTATTTTACCTTTATTAACCTTTATTACATGAACATTAACCTGGGGCTATTACAAACCCCTTCCCCATAGGGGAACATCGTCCTCAGTGTTTTATGACACCTATGACCAGCAAACCACTTAAAAGAAAACATACTATCTATGAAGCTTTATAAAATAGATGGATAAAATATTTAAAATGACATCCTGCTACAAACAAGACAAAAATATTTCCTGTTGGAGCTTTATAACCCAACTCATTATGGTATTTACAACCATACATATATATGCATATACCAAAAAATAATTTGCTTGAACCAGAAAATAATGAAGGATACAAAGCCCGTATGTGATCAACCATCTCCCATGTAGCTTCATCAGGCCCAAAGCGCTTCCATTACACTATAACTTTCTCTATTGCTTGGTTTCGAAGAATGAGTTGTTTCCATTGCAATATGAATTATGGTTCTGGATGGAATTATCCATCTGGTTCCACCTACAATACAAAGCCGACAATCACATGATCAATATCCTGCACATATCTTTTAAACAATTAAACATGGAAAACATCATGGACTTTCATTGTCAAATGTAGTGCAATCTTGTAGGCCACTAGTCTCACAATACTAACATGCCAACTTAACACATGACCCAATCCTCAAAGGTCTCCTCTTGGGTTTGATGTGCAAGTACACATGCTCCCCAGCCTAAAAATTCTTGAATACTTTGTGCTTATCTTCCTAACTCTTATGCATGAACTACGTTTCCTTCAAATTCCTCTTAATAACCTCCATTTCTTGTTCCATCTCCTGCAAACATATCCAGTCCAATCAACACCTGTTCTTTGGATCACTCCAATAGGAGTATTACAACTCTGCCCATAAAGAACCTCAATTAGACTCATCTTCAAGGACTCTGCATACCAATTATTATATACAAACTCTACCTGTGGAAGATACTCCTCCACTTCCCTTGTTGATGCATGACATACATCTTCAACATATACTCAAGAATGGTGTTAACCCTCTTTGTCTCTCCATCTTTCTGCAGATGATAAGTTGTACTGAAATCCAACTCTGGCCCAAAAGCTGCAAACAACTCCTTTCAAAACCTGGAAGTGAACTTGGCATCTTTGTCTTATGATTTTCTTGGGAACAGCATGTAATCTTACTATCTCCCTTATGAAAATTTGAGGTACCTCCCTAGTTGAATTCATAGATTTAACTGTAATGAAGTGAGTGACCTTACTTAACATGTCAACCACAACCATGGTGGAATCACGCTGTTTCGATGTCCTTGACAAACCTATGATGAAGTCCATGGAAATGACCTCCCATTTCCAATATAGAATCAGAATAGGCTATAATAAACTACATAATGTTTACACTCTACTTTTACCTGCTAACATTCCAATCATCTAGCAACAAATTGAGCCACCGCTTTCTTCAAATTCAGTTAATGATAGAATTTCTTAACTGCGGTAAATGTATTTTGATATACTGGGTGACCTGAATATGGCTTGATATGAACAATATATTTAAACTCTATATTGGTTATGATATAGTATAGTTCTACATCTATTCAAATTAGATGCTATCAATATAAATACTAATAGTGAGTTACAATTTCATTTTTTTTTAATTATTATTATTATAAAAAAACATTATTATTATTATTAGAAGTTACTCTAAATCTTAAATTCTATTTATTTATAATGCAACAAAACTCAATATTTTGTCTACAAATAATTAAACTAGATTAAATCTACATTTTGTTAGGGTTAGTATTTTTACATTTGTTGAATGTATTCGAATTACTTAATTTTCAGTTTGAATAAATCAAACTTATAGTCATTGTCGTTGTCATAAGTTCAAATGTCACTATCCAAAAAATCACCATGAGTTTACTCATCAAGAGGTTCAATCAAAAGCATGAAGTGGTCTTGAGTTATTGGGAAATATTGTAAAAATTATTGAGTAATTGAGTCATGGGGTATGTGACAATAATGGGTTTGTGAGGAGGTTTACTTGAATCAATGATAATTGAAAATCCTACTACTCAAAGCAAGGTGGCCATTAAGAGCAACACCTTACTTTTCCCCTTCTAGTCTATTCATTTTTTCCCTAATATTATAACCTACATCCTACATTTTCCCATCTCCCATTATTCATTGAGTAAATCACATACTCTATCTCCCTATTCATTTAATGATTCCCTATTCATAAACATATAACTTTCATAATTCCCATTCCGTCCTAAATATTTCCTCCTAAAGGCTATGATTTCGTATCATATATGACACTACCATTATAATCTCTTCCACTACTCAAAGTCCTATATCCAATCAATCTTTCTAAATATTACCATCCATAAACCATCATACTTTCCAAAGAGGCACCTTGTGACATCACATTACAGGACAAATTAATAGAAAATTCAAATGGAATGAACAGACCACCATATTCTTCACACAATTGCCTACATTTTTTATTTCCAATTTAATTTGATTGGATGAAATTTAAAGCTGCAGGCAAGCCAAGCCAAGTCAACGATCGAAAGACACAGCTATAGTGACTGCAGAAGTTGATTACTGCACAGAGGTGTTATTCAGTCGTTACTACACATAGAGCACTACGCAATTGTTGTGAAAAATATTCCCAAAGTCATACAACATCGACACGACTTGATTTTGGATTTTCAAAGGTAGGATCGTACCACTCAGATCCTAAACCATTTACTACCTAATGAAAAATTTGATAAGTTGTGATTAGCCTCCAATGTAAAGTCATTGCACATACTTTGTTTCCAAGCAAGCTGTTGCTTTTAAAAATCTGAGTTGCATTGAATTAGTCTAGGGTTAAAGTCTATAGAGTCGTGAAACTAATCTGTCACCTGTGAAGCTGTCAATACACCCTCTCATCATTGTGCAACGTGTCTGTCATATATACTTTTGGTTGTTGTTTTCCAAAGGCAGGGTTCTGTATCACTTTTGTTGCCCACATAGTCTCCCACAAGGTTTAAATAGCATGCCCTATGTACATAAGTCAATGGCTCCTACTGAAAAAAAAAAAAAGGAAGGGAAATTGTGCGTGTAGAACCTAAAAATTTAGCCCTCGTAAACTCTAATCCAATGATTAGGGATGATTTTGAGAATACTAGGTGCATTCATTTCTGTGAGAAGATTCAAACAGTGGGTCATCATGTACAGTTGATCAGTCTATTTGCTTTAAGTTTCAAGGATGGAAAGGTCAGGTTAGGAGACTTAGAGATGGTAATTACAGAGAAATTCGTTGTTGATGCTATAGGCATTCCTTCATATGTAGAAAAGTGGTTTAAATGGAGTGATCTTAATGCATCATTCTTCAAAGAATTTGTCAAACAACTTTTTATAAATAATTTTGATACAACCTTCCCTAGCACATACCTTCAAAATCATCACAGTCAGTTGCTTAAAGTCATACAAAGGTATTTCACTTGGGAAGGTAGGTTCAGTAGAGTCACCTCAGACTCCTGGTGCACTTTACAGCTAAGAAGACCATGAACTTACCTTATTATTTTCTTAAGAGTTTGGGAAGGATGGAAAAGAAAGTACAACTTAAGAAAGATGACAATATTTCAAGCTTATTCCATTTTTCCTTGATAAAAATCCTAGTCATGTTTGAACTTGAGAAAAGGAAGGTTTCTTGGTCTAGGTTTTTGTCAAGTCTTGGTTTATTGCCTCAAATAGATTCTTCACCAATGGATATTTGTGAAGAAAAATAATAACCACATGATGAACCAATGACCAAGACAGTGGAAAATCAAGTGAAGATGAGCATCCAAGTGAGAAACCAAAAGGGAACCCCAACAAAAATTTAAGAAAGAGGAAAATTACAAAAGGAAAGAAGAAGGACTAGGTGACATAGGTTCATGTAGAAGAGTTCAAAAAAACAAAGGTTCAATTGACAACAGAGGATACAGTGAAGGTTGAACAATTCTTGTTGAGACCTAGAACTAGGTCAAAGGTCAAGAAGGATGTTGAGGAGCCAACTCCTCAGACAATTGATGTTATCCCATAGGACAAGCAACAAGAGAATGTGAAAGGGATTGAAATAGACCAGGTAGAGGAAAAGGATCCAAATATAACTATGATGAAAGATGTTCTTGCTAAGTCACAAAAAAATAGTATTCTCGAAAAGACAAAATTGAGAGCTCAAAGAGGCAGCCATATAAGCAGCTCAACAAAAGGTAAATATACACAGGATAAGGGTAATAAGATATGATGCTTCAAAATGGTGTAGAAATTTCTACTGTAGATCAACAGATTATGCAATATACTAAAGCAAAATACAAGATCTACTTCTACAACAAACTTTGTGGAATCTTAATCGAATTGAGAAAGATCAATGAGAACACATATAACTGAGAATGAGAAATCAATCACACATAACACAGAAGAAATAACCTAGGGAAAGTCTCAGCCTAAAACCCCAACCTTTGTATTATCATACAAGTGGAAATATGTTCAAGTTAAAAAAATAATTAGCTCACAAGCTATCTTGCTCCCTCTGCAATCCAACTGTTGCTCATAGACAATCAAAGGCTTCTCACAAACCTTCTCCTCTGCCCTCCAAGCCTCCTATTTCCTTACACAGTTTTTCCCTTTGCTAGTTACAAAGCCTACAAGGCAAATCTAACTTTCTTTGTCGATTTGTACTTGACTATGTCACCACTGTGCATGGGTTTCTTAAACTCCTTCAATATAACATTCCATTTGTTTAGGATGACCAAACTCAACATTCTTTTGATGCCCTCAAATGTGCCCTCACTTCTGCTCCCTTGATTAGTCCACCTAACTTTGAGAGGGATTTCATTTTGTACATCTCTATGTCCACCTGTTCAGTAGTCAGGGTCCTCATACAAGAAGATTATGCCAGAAATTAGCATGCCATATACTATGTCAGTAAGAACCTTAATGGGCCCCCTATGTCCTATTCCCATGAATAAAATTTGGCACTAGTTGTTGTGTTCTCTGTTCAAAATATTCGTCATTATATCCTTACATGTACCACCAAAGTTGTGACCAATTCCAACCTCATGGATTTCCTGTTGAGTCGACAAATCATTAATGGGAAGTATGCTTGTTGAATCATTATTCTTCAAGAATTTGATCTCATATTTGTCACATCTAGGAGTAAGAAAGGTTTAGCCCTTGTTGAACTCATTTCCAAATTTCCCACTCGTACACCTGATCTGCCTATAAATGATGATCTTCTGGATGAGAACTTATTCTCCATTACTTCAAATTATCCTTGGTATGGTGACATCCTTATCTATTTTTGAACCAAAAATTCCCCCCACACCTCACTCATGATGATCAACGACATAGTCGACATCAAGCCCCTCACTACCTCCTCATTGGTGATGATCTTCATCGTTGCATTGTCGATACTATCCTCCATCATTGTATCACCCATGCTTAAGTTGAGCAAGTGCTCAATTCTTGCCACGGTGGTGCTTTTGGTGGTCACCTCTCTGGGATGGCCACTTCCCAAAATATCATGTGCGGCGGTTACTTTTGGCCTTCTCTCTTTAGTGATTATATTGAAGAAGTCAAACATTGTCCCAATTTCCAATTATACACCCCTAAGGTGCAATCTCCACCTACTCCCCTCTATCCTGTCATCGTAGCCACTCATTTCTATAAATGGGCTATTGAATTTATGGAGTTTCCATCCCCATCCATTAACAACCACAAGTATATTATTGTGGTCATCAACTATTTCACCAAATGGGTTGAAGTCATGACAATGTTCAATAACCATCACGGCTACTGCAACCCTCTTTTTTCTTAACCATGTTATCACTCAATTTGGGGTTCTGAAACAATTGGTCTTTGGCCGTTCCTAACACTTTGAAGATGAGATGTGGCATGAGCTATCCTCTCTGTAACTTCGGCTTCGAACACCAATATTCTTCTTCTTATTACCCCCAACGTAATGGGAAAGTTGAAGTTATCAACAAAATCCTTAAGACTATGCTTCAGAAGATGGTGAATAAACACAATACCAACTTGCATTTAATGATCTTCCCTACTTTGTGGGCCTATATAACTTCTGTCAATACTGCCACCTGGTTCACTCATTTCCACCTTATTTCTGGAGAGGAGGTAGTCTTACCAATTGAGTATGAAATCCCCTCCCTCCACCTTGGCATTGAACTCCTCTTGAGCACCCAACCTTTATAACAACGACTTAATATGCTTGAACACGCCAATGAAGGTCGTCATGTTGCATTGCAAACCATTGAAATAGCCAAAAATTGCACCAAAGCTCAGTATGACTAAAAATTTCACACTCATACCTTCCATGAAGGCGACCTTGTTCTTGTTTATGACCAAGCTCATGATGTCCTAGGGCACGGAAAGTTTGAACCACTATGTCTAGGACCTTTCATCATTCATAAGTGTTTGGGAAAAGAGGCATACCTTCTAGAGGGTCTAGAAGGAGAAATCCTTCCCAACCCTCGCAATGCACTCTACCTCAAGAAATTTTTCCAATAGAATTTCCCATTGAAATGTGTGTATATATTTCTTTTTTCTTGGATTTAGGTAGTTTGCATCCCCCACCATATTATACATTGTCTTCTTGTGTCTTTCATATGGATCCATCATCCACACCTTATACCGGTTATGTCAATGGTGCGAGTCTCTTCACCAGGAATCTAGCCTTGGAAGCTTGGGCCATTTTCACCCCCTTGATTTCGTTAGTACACTCCAACGGCTTCTGCATTGAATCTTCCACCAATAACTAGGCCAAATATGATGTTTTGACAGGTTTATTAGTTGATTCCCTTGATCATCGCGTCCCTCACCTTCATGTTTGTCTTGATTCCTAGCTACTTGTCATGTAATTGAACGATGTTTGTCATATGCATAATCCTGTCCTATTTGGAAAATATCTACGAGTTAATATTTTGGTGGTTGAATTTGAATCCATTACATTCAGTCATGTTCCTAGAGCCCAAAATTACTATGTAGATACCATTGAAAATAACATTCTAGATTGGAATTTATCACATGCATATACAAGAAGACATCCATAAACAAACAGTGAACCACAATCGTCACATAAAGATGCATAACCATAAATATGTATCATAATATAATGTTTTGAGTCCACTACTGTAAATACATCTGACATGCCCATTCCCATGTTATCACAAAACAAAAATGGGGACCCACATGTCCCTATGCATAATAACTATCATTTGGAGGCTCCCTAGCCAATGGCTCCATCCCACCTGCCCGTAGGCCTCGTACGATGTGACCAACCATAGCAATGTGTCGTGTGATTGCTTACCACTCTGAGGGAAGACTAGTGCACTCATTTCTACACTGATCATATAGTTCGTGCCACCCTCACTCTATCACCCCAGTCAGTAACATGTCGAATCTACGTTGGAGATCCTCCAGTGGAGCATCACCACTTGATCTCTGTTGTGATGTGGCCTTGCCCTGATCTACAGCCCCAGGCGTTGCAGCTCATCTTGTGCATTCTTTTGGCCTCACCGGTACTATATCTGCATACCACAAAGTTTAGAAATCAGTACCACATACACATATTTCTTAAACTATCAATGCATCAAATATATAACAACTTTTGCTTACCATCTAGACCCCACACTCGTAACAACGAAATTGGTAAGTCAAGGTCCCCTTGAAAGTTCATGTCACTGTATGGGTAGTCATCTATGTACAGTGGAATCTAGTCCCAATGAGAGAAAAACCCAGGTCATAACACTTGTTTGACTCCCCCTCCACCTCGTCGCAGTAGCTGCCCCCATCGACGCATCCTGGGCTCGTGTGGGCCCCCATCACGGATTTGTACATGAGGACGAATAGTGGGGATCTTCTCAAAGAAGAGTGAGCATAACATTGTCCCAAATGAATAGTTACCGTTAGTCCTCCATCTGCATAGTACCAACTATCATTTCAATGGCAACAACATCATTTGGGCCCACCCATAGTAGGTCCCTACCAACACACTCTACACCAGCATCATCTGCCCCTCAATGATATGGTGGAAGGGATGACTACCCAAGATCCACAACACTATTGCAGTTGTAGCTCATGTCTCAAGCCTCTCTAGGTCATTGATCTGAATGGCCATGCCCTTTGCACGAATCCTCGTACACGCTGGAAATCAACCAACTCACCTGTATGCCTCCCATGAGGCAGCACTAGATGTATCTCCCCTACCATCCCCAAGGGGGGGAATATTTTCATAAAATATATGTCTTGGATCATGATCTCGACCTTGTGCCCTTGTACTACAAAGGCCTCCTAATCTGGGTCCTAGTAACTCTTAATCCTCGATAGCAAGGGTTCACCAACCCTCGTCATAGGGTTCTCTAAGAAATTTAGCATGCCATACCGTGCCAAAATATCTCTCACTTCTTGATTTCCCTAAATATTAGTGCGGAGGAGTTCCAAATCTTGTTCTCACCATGCAACCCTTAGCTCTGCCATACCTACAAAATACCATTATGTTTTTCAGCGCAGAGTCATAGGCATGCATGTCTACTACTTCGCTTATGCTCACCACAGACCACCAATCCTGTTTTTCCTCTTAGCACAGAATGAATTTTTTCCCTCAAAACTACATTAGATGCACTTATGGGTGCAATTCCTATGTTCCAAAACAAAAAACTGCCCCCCAAAAGTGTGTTTTGACTGTGAGGATGAGCAAGGGTCCCCCACAATCTGAAAGTCTAATCCACCAAAAATGATGAGTAAGGTTAAGCCACCTAAATCCAACTTGCCGATCCTGATTCTAACGGTCATATTTTCCACTATGATCTCCACAAGATTTAGGGCCTTCTCCTCCTCTCCAAATTCTCCATAGCTCACTATGCAAATGAATTGGATTTGCAGGAAAAAACCCTTTTACAAGAAAACCCTAGTTTTTCATCACCTATTATGACCAAACCATAGCTCTTCTTGACGAATCATCAACACCATTGGAAAGCTCTCACCGAATTTTATAATGGTTCTCCCTTTGTTTTTGGTAATTTGAAACATCACTAGGAAGCCATTTTTTCCATGAGGTCTCACTCTGCCTCCTCTTAAAATCGAATTTCCTAATTTGAACCACCTGTACTCTTGTACCACTTTACCTTTGCATTGGTTGACTCACATGAAATTTTTTTTCATGAGTAACCATCATTTACTCATGTTTTTATGGTCCCCTCTAGGCCTCCCCCATGTGGCAGCATCATTGAGTCACGCTTGTTCAGAGCATCTATAATGAGTCACCTTTATACCTATGGAGTCTGCTCCGAGTCCCCTTGAGTCCAGTTACAGTATTTCGTACATATTTTTGTTGCGTCCATCTCATTATATTCATATTTGGCCTCCATCTATACTACTTCGTCTTTTCTAAACCCTCGTTTAAGTCATTGATCATCCTCTCTGGAATCGAGTCAGTCTCTGCCAAGTCAGCCATACATATCATGCTATGACAAGGGAAGTCATCAATCCACCACTTATCTTTTTTTCCTCCATCATCATCCATGGTTTCAGTCCATTAGTCACTCTACTATGATACCTCGTGCCTTTGTTAAGGATTCCTTATTCCCTTAACTTTGGCGGGCCCTCTTTCGTCGACTTTAGCACATTTATTCCAGTAGAGTGGTCTAGAGGATGGTGTACCTTGGTTTCAAATTTCATATTTGTTTGGTGCCTTAGATCAAGCAAATGGAATCATTAATGCCCTTTGACTTGGTTGTTTCTCACGTGCTCGACGCCAACTCCATATCTCACGATTGAGAATTGTACACTTGATGGTTTGGTGATTCAGACGATCGTACCAGTGATTCCTGCATGTGCTTGAGATGTTCCCAACCTCATGAAGGGGTGGCCCTTCAGGTAGCCCCCTACATTCCTGGATGACCACAGATGTTAATCCAGCCTCAGATGTTGTTCTACAGATCTGATGGGTTCTGTTTTAGCCACTTGTAGTGCCCGTAGCATGCATGTCTCCTTCAGATTATCGATTCAGATCTTTAGATCCCTTTCCTATTCAGTAGGGCTTCTTCAGTTGTCAACCCCCCTCACCATGTGAGCTTGAGGGACATTATGTCACATGTACTTAGATATTATTATATCGAGTCCTTGCCTGTCTTTCCAGGCACATTATGTATATGGGATCCATTGTATTATCTTCTAGCCCATTAATGCAAGCATATCACGTATCATGTACATTATAGCTCAACCCCACATTGTTGAACTCACCATTATTATTTGTATGTAGTCATTTATGTCCTTCCTTGCATTGCTTTAGCTGTCTCTCTCTCTCTCCCTCTGACTCCCATTTGCTGTCTCGTGGAAGTGTAACCTACAATGTACTTCGGTCATATGATTTTCTCCAAACAGTCATATGTTTGGGGGAAATCTGTTATCACCAAAAATGATCACCTAGCCATTTCTAACTCGGTGGATCGAAATACACCATGTAGGATTAAGCTTACCATAGTAAAATCACTTTCACCATAGGAAATAATTTAGTAAACCATTTTTATTAAATTATTTTCTAATTAAAATAAAATAAACCCCATGAGAATAATTGAATAATCATTATTTATATAATTTTCTCCAAGAATAATTATAAATCATTGTTTGATATATTCATTGTCACATTGGACTAAATATTCTGGGAATAATTAAATAAATAACTATTTATTTATTATTCCTTATTTCCATTATTGGAATAATTGTTAAATCATTATTTAATAATTATTTCAATTTCACACCATTCTTAATCCTCACGAAATAATTAATAAATCATTTTATTTGTTAATTATTTCTAAATAAATATATTTAACCATTTTAAATATCTTTTCCCTCTCCAAAAAATATAATAAAGTATTCCTAGCGGTTAGATCTTGATTTGGTCAACATTATTTTCTTATTCTCTATTTTCAAGATTAACTTACTACTTTGTTATAAACAGGAGGGTTTTCCGTTCATTCTTCACCATGATCATTATCATCGTCACCATTATCGTCTCTTTTCTTTTGAGCTCCCAATTGAGTTCTCCACATTGTTCTAGGTTTCACATATTAAGAGAGAAGATTGACTAATGAAGCATCAAGGACATCAAAGGACCCATCCCATGGAGGGGGATTCACAGACCCTTTTTGTAGATTTCCTTCACGAGGTGTCATCGGTAAAAGAATTTATTCATCTTAAATTCTTTCCATTTGGGTTATCGCATTGGATATCTATATTGTTGTTTGTTGTTTTCGATCGTATATGTTATTTTTGTTGCAGGTTTTTCCACTTTTTATTGAAGATCTGAAGCGTAAGCAGCCATAAATTGTTGTTAGGGTCACTTGTCACCTAATGACTTAAGTGAAGTGTTTTTGGTACACCTTCCAAGAAATTTCACTCTTACACAAAAAATATTTGGATTTGTGGCAGGAAGACAAATCCTTAATGGAATCATAATGACACATGAGAAAATTCATTTTCTGAAGAGCTAGAGGAAGTAGGGGATGTTGGTGAAACTCAACCTATCCAAATCCTATGATAGAATGAATTGAGTGTTCCTCACCCATACATTGGTGGTGTTTGGGTTCTCGAGACAATGGATTAGATAAATCAATTTGTTTATATCCACATCTTTATATTGTATCCTCCTCAATGGATATCCAATGAGCACCTTCATATCATCTAGAGGTTTGCATCAAGGGGATCCTCTTTCTCCTTTCATGTTCATTATAGCAGTAGGAGGGCTAGGTAGATCCTTGGATGCTATAGTGCATTTAGGTAGGATCAGAGGGTTGAAAGTACCTAATACATATCTAAGAGCAATGAATCAACAATTTGTAGATGCCAATTATCTCTTTGGAGAACCATCTATGTGGGAAAAGAGAACCATCATTTCAATTCTGGAGGACTTTCAAGAAGCATCACATATGTTAATCAATAACTAAAAACCCAACTTATACATTTTCAACACCCGAATACCAATTCAAAATTATTTTCCTCGCTTGATGGGATTTCAAATTGAATCCTTACCAATTAAGTACTTTGGGATTCCACTTGTGGCCAACCCCTTAAGGATCTCCTACTGGAAGGAAGTATGTAGTAATCTCTCCAAAATACTAACAAAATGGACCTTCAAAACCCTCAATTTAGCAAGTTGAGCAAAATTATTAAAAATAGTCCTTCAAGCAATCTCAATCTATCAACTATTTGTCCTCCTGGCCCGAACGAGAATATATTTTAAAACTGTAGCAACCCTCACGAGATTTCCTTGGTAGGTAACTGATTCCAATAAGAAATCGGCCTTAGTCTCATGGGACAAGATCAGTGTACCTAGGCTCCGTGGAGGATTGGGTCTTCATGATCCAGATTTGTTGAGCAAGGTGATGGGAACCAAATTGTGGTGGCCTTGGCTACAGGGGGGCTTATAATTGTGGAAAAGGATCTGGGACAAAATTTATGGTCAAAATTACTCTCGCTCAAAAAATATCCAATCGAAGGACTTCCCAATAGGATCAGTCTTATGGAATCTGGCAAAGAGGGATAGCAATATCATTAAAGAGAACTTCTTCTAGGAGATCCATGATGGAACTAATGCGAGGTTCTGGGAACATTCTTGGCAACAACTCCTTATACTAGATAAAAGCACATAATTGAACACTATTAGAGCATTCTGACACACTAAAAATGTCCATTCAATGAGAGATTATTAGAAACCACCAAATCCACAGGGTGAATGAAGAAGTTAGAAATCAAAGGTGGAATGGCATATGAGAGATGAAATTCAAAATTTGACAATATTCAATAATGCGCTTTGGAACTGTTGTATCCCAATCGAGGAAGTAGTCGATGGATTGAGATGGGGATACAGGGATAAAGGTATGTTATAAAATAAAGAAGCTTACCACCTTGTAGCAAGTTTTGTTTCCCTCCCAAAAGATCCCTTATGGAACAACATATGGTGTTACAATCTATGGCTAAAGGTAGCCCATTTCCTTTCGTTGGTGGGGTGAAGACGTGTACTAAATCTGGAGCATCTCCTACAAAAAGGTTACATCAGCTCATCTAGATGTATGGCATTTCAAACTCAAGATAAATCCATTGATAATCTACTAAATTATTACTCAGGAGGTGAAACTTTGTGGCTTTGTTTGGAAGAAACCTTTGGACACACAGATCGATCAAGGAACAATATTAGGGAAACGATCATGCAATGGAGAATGTCCTTCTTCAAAAATCCTATTGTCAATTGAGCTTAGGTGTTGGTACTTGGATTTCTTCTTTGTAATATATGGAAAGGAAAAAACAAGCTCATCTTCAAAGATTTTATCACTCCCTGACTATTCATTTGGAATACCATAAAATAAAAAATACGAGAGTCAATACTAGCAGGGAACTAGGCAGAAGACGATTGGAAAGCAAATGGGGAGGAAATCTTGATCTTGGCATGCCTAATTTTATCTTCATCGATGTCTGGTCCGCCAAAGCTCTCAAGGTCACAGGAACAGGTAGATTCCCCCTCCTCTTTTGTCCCCCCCCTCTAGAATGATTTGTGAAGATTAACTTCAATGGAGCATCAAAAGGAAATCAAGGTCTAGTAGGATATGGTGGCATCTTTAGGGATTTGACAGGAAATCCCCTTGGGATCTATGATGGGTATTAGGTTTCAACAACGAATAACATAGCCGAATTCATAGCTCTAAAAAAAGGTCTTATGCTAACGAGACAATCGGGGATTTCAGAAATCCAAATTATAGGGTGCTAAACAATGGTGGTCTAAGAGACAAAAAATGTTGAAAGGCACCCCATCGTCAAAGGTGATTGAGAGATTGCGATTGGAAACCGAGGAAATTCAGATAAGAGAGCTTCTTCTATCCTTTCCCTATGCAATCACCTCTCATACCAGACGAAAAAACAATGCAGTGGTGGATTGGATAGCCAATTGGGGGCTTATAAACTCACATCACGAATTTTCCTTGGGCTGGCCTCCATATTTGCCTCCCTAGGACCTAGAGAACGTGGGCAAGATGATCAATCAGGACAACTCTTCCCCGATGGGGGTGTGTAAGGTGATAAGTGTGTGGGTGACGAATGGGTAAGAGGTACGGAGCTTGGTCTTAGGAAATTCCAACCAAATGGCATGATGCGTTGTGATGGTAAAATAGGAGGCCACCCCAAGTGGTGCAAGTCGAGAAGAAGCATCGAGAAGGTGGCTTAGACTAATAAAAACCGTGAATTCACCATTTGGTGTTGCATTTGTTTGCTAATTTTGGGAGAGTGGGTTAAAGGGATTGAGGTAGTTGAGTGTGCACAGGCATTCAACCTATCCATTCCCACTGGTGTGGGCTTAACTAGAGTGAGAGGAATTGTTCGAGGGCAGTATGAGGTTGTTGGGTGCCTAGTGCTTGCAAAGGTGAAAACGGTTTAGGATCCTGGTGATGGTGATTGTAACTATGGTGATTGTAAATGCGTCGACCTATTTCTTCTAATGTGATTTCTTCCAAAAATGTTTTTATTCAAAATATGGATCACAAAAGCTTAAATTCGAATAATATAGTGTTTAATTACTTGTTTTATTTTTATTATAAAATCTGTCTATTATTTTTTAGTTTGGTTTTTAATTTAATTAAACTATATTTAAACTAAGTTGCAAGTACTCATTACTATGTAACTCTTCTTAAATTAATTAATGAGACTAATCCTATTTTTTATTATCTTATTTTAAATATCATGAATATAAATAATCATGCTAATGAAAACGTCTTATTAAATTCATGAGACTAATCGTATTTTTACCCGTTAAACATGTTGCTACTTTGAATGTATTAGTGAATGGTCATGCTAATGTAAATGGCTCTCATGACAGCTTTTTGTTGCTTTTTTATATGCAAAGTAAAAAACGAGTTGTTTTAGAAGCTCTTCCGAAATTAACTGTCATGAGAACCATTTGATGATTTAATACATTTGAAATTGGTTCGAGAAGTTCAAATTGGTTGGAGAAGATAACTTCTCATGATGGGAACCACCGGATGAATTAATACATATGTTATTTGCGTTAAGAGGGCAAAAAATTTAACAGTTTTCAATTTCTGTTTAAAGCGAAAAAAGAACCAAAATCAAAATTCAGAGCGAAACCACTTCGGAAGTACCAATTTTGTAAATTCTCCTTTCGTCCTTTGTTTCTGCACATCCAGTTACAACGGCCTTCTTTTATATATATAAATCTTGAAAACAGATGCTTTTATAGGAGGGAAGTTTTATCTGATTTAAAAAAGAAAATAATTAGTGCAAAAGGCGAGGTGTTTTTATTGGCTCCCATGGAGGGCGGCATTTCCAAGACAACATGGTAAATAAAAACGAACAGAATTTGCCATTTTGAAGCCCCATCGTATTCAGATTGAAACAACGTTTTTCCACCCTGAGACAACAGAAAAACTTGTTCTTTGGTACCCTTCATTCAAGCGCGGACCATAGTGTAATCTTTATTATTATGAAACGTGTTTGATTGATTAACCATTAAATGCACATTCAGCTGGAGTTGTAGAAAACCTTCCCGACATATTGTGACCGTAATCTTAAGTGATGTAATTTTTGCGAACCCAATCAAGATTTCCCACTTGAGATTCATTTAGGCTTTGGAATTCCGATTGTTGCCACCAATTGTTGGCACAGGGAAGAGATGAATTAGATGGCGCACTGCATCCATTCACTTCAAATAATTGGTAAGATGCCACAAAAGGAGCTTTTACTCCAATCTATTTTAACTCTTCCTCCATCAGTGGCCCAGTTTTTCCCGTTCCAAAGTGTCACGCCCCCAAGCCTACGGTGGTCTTTCAACCGTGCCGGCGAGGTGCGGCACCACCAAACACTTTTTTTTTAACAATACTCGTGCACATGGACTACACCTAAATTCACCTTCGCATTATTTAGCTTGTGTTTCGCAACCAAATAAACATATATTTATCATTTATACTTAATGAAGCCCATACTCATTCATTATCCATCGCAATTAAATAACAAGAACATCAGCAATTGCAACAAGTATAAAGGGGAGGGGCAACTCCCCGTAATGTGAGTCTGCGCAACCATTTATTAAGAATATCAGTTTTACAATACAAGTGTGCTTGGCAAAACTCCAAGCCAACACTTAGCCAAATTTACAATATAGACAATCTGCCTTTACAACAGTTTTATGCTTCTTTCGGTACAAAGAACGGTGCTCACATGAGCCACCTATAACCCTCTGCCAAATCTGCACTAAAACCGCACCTCGGAACCACTTCCGCACAACCTTTGGTTTATTCCCAAGTTACAACTTTATCGCACAAGTCTCCAAGGTAAGTGCGCATGAGAAGTGCGCACTTCCTACCTTATGCGTAGTTCCTACCTGCTCTGCGAAGTTAGCAAGTGCCTTCGTCATTGGTTGGTGAAATGAGCTCGCACGCACTTGTACATATACACTTTCGTGCGTGGGTGGTAGCCCTTCGGCCGACCCCCAAAACGCTGGCTTGACACCCCTCTGTGAACACCTTTTACGAGTAGGCTCGCCCTCCTTCGCAGGTCGGCCCACCCTTCAACCATTGTTCCGTCGTGGGTATAACTTCAAGTCGCTCCACGCACTTTTTCACCAAGTGTCGCGAACTGTTTTGTATCATCGGAAATCATCGCAGAAGTAACGTCGCATTTCGTGCGATGCTCCGTCGCACACTCGTCCGCACGCTCATCGTGCATGCCCAGCTCGCCATCGTGCGCGCTCCCCCGCGCGCCCATCCAACTCGTCGTCGCATAACGCCCAATGCGCGCCCACCGTGCACGCGCGCCCGGTCGCCCGGCGCCCGCCCGTCGCACGAATCCTAGGGCGTTACATCCTCCTCCACCTGAAGTCGTTGTCGTCCTCGACAACATCCCAACTCCAAGCATCAATCCATGATGTCGACTCCCCTCGCATATATGGCAAACATCCCTGCAACATATGTAGGCCTCCATCTCCACCATGTCTCATCCAAGTGACTAACTGCCACCAAGATAGTCCATACTAAGGTATGTCATAGATGTCCATGACCACCGGCCACCTGCCACAATCTCTCCATGCTGCTCTCCCTCATGGAAGGCTGATCCCTCCAACATCAAGCTACATGTCCATTGGAACAATGTGTCCACTCCATTATGTGAATCATCTCCATCATGTGCAAACTGCCCATGATATGTCAACAAGTGTTAACACACCTCAACTATGTGCCAACATCTCATCTCAACAATCGGAAGTACTCTAAATCCATGACAATCAACCACCATGTCACAATCCCCACATGCTGCTCCATCATGGAAGGTTGGCCCCTCCATCTCAAGCTACATGCCTACTGCAACATATAGTGTCGACTTCATCATGTGCCGTTCCCATGTAAACTCTGCCATGATACTCCAACACAATGCCAACATATCTCTGCTCATCGCATGCCCCCATGTCTGAACTAGTCGGGTGATCAGTCCAACTATCACGCTCAAACAATGAGAGTGAACATCATCATGCCACCATTAGTTTTTCCTCAAAGCATCCTGTCACATCCTGAACTCGATCAAGAATTCATCCATAAGTAAACCATGCTCAGGTCCATGAAGTAGCCCTCATCTCATCTGCAACATGTCCATGATGTTTGGTGTCAATGTGCTATATGAAATTAGTCACATCAATCCCAACATCATCCATAAGTGTGCCTCCTCCATATGAAGAGACCATCTCATCAAACTCCAACTCTCGGTTTGCCACATCCATGTCCATGAAGCAACTTCCATCTCATATGTAATGTGCCATCCCTCAAGTTATCCAATTGCTCTAAGAGAACACCTCTCCATCAAGTCAAGTGCCTCAAAAGAACACCTTTCTCATGTATCCATGTGCTGCCCATGATCAAAAATCAATCAGTTCCCATGTGTAAAAGTAGTTGAGTGTCGGCTCAACCCATACCCAAGTGTAGCCACCAAGGTATCATCATCATTGTAACTCCATCACCTCAAAGTGTCTCATACCGATCATCCACATCAAGTCACTCTTTCAAGCCATGCCCATACATGTACTTTGAAAGTGTGCACCCCATCCTGCACCAAAGTCTCTGACCTCAGCTCCTGAATGCATCAGATCCTCTAAGTCCACCATATATGAAGTCCCCTAGAAGTCACAACAATCTCATGTCATCATGAGCTCCATAAGCCATCCCCAACCAACATCGCAGCAAGCATACAAGTCTCCACCCAAAGGTTTCTGCAAGATGCCTCAGCTCTCCATGTAGTAAGAATGCCCCATAGACTGCTCACAACTCTATCCAAGTCCATGGCTTTTTTGTACAAAAGTGTACAACCTCTCCATAGGCTCATAAGTATAAGTCTCCATGTCACATAAGCACATCTATCTGCACAACATCCATGTCTTGGTACACTTCATTGGATGTCCATAAGTGACATCTCTAAAAGTGCACCCACAATATGTCCCTGCATAAGACTGCCATGCTCCATGTCTCCAACCTGATGTCCATGACTAAGTTGTTCATGTAGCCCAACCAAGTAGGCTCATCACAACCATCGGTCATCCCTATCCAAGTTGTAATCTTCGGTTTAGTGAACTCGGTCACCCAACCATATCATCATGTCATGAGTTTCCTCCATCATAGCTCCTCCACCTAAGTGTTCACCAAGACTATGAGAAGTCCACCCAAAACATCATCATCACAAGAGTCTCTCCATCATAGCTCTTCCACCTAAGTGTCCACCAAGACTTGCTCTTGGTCTCGGCCATGAGAAGTCCACCCAGGCAACTCAAGTGTGTGCCCTCCAAATCTGTCCATGAGTCATGTCGGGCACTTAGCCATGTGGCTAAAGCATAACTCACTTCTGCACAACGATCATCAAGTTCCACCCTTGTCACGGGCCTTTGTACCTTCTCTCATAAGGTCACAAACAACCCCAACAAGTCCTGCAAACATCAACAATCCATGTTTCTCCATACAAGGTCTCATCATGAACATCCATGGTAAGATGCTCCTTAGCATCGGCAAACTGGCTTTGCCCTTCCCTGCACACGGTCCATCTACCAAATGCTCAAATGAAACACATGTATCAACAGTACTTACGTCATCATGAGGTTTCTCCATGAGAGTACCCTCATCCAAACATGTATGCAAACTGCATGACCTTGGTCCAACTTGATCAAACTCAAGTTCATCCTCCATCATGATCATGTCTGCAACATCATCGATCATCAAGACTTCCTCTTCCTGAGCAGCACAATCTGCAACTTCAACTTGCTCCATTGTCCAACCAAGTTGAAGAAACTCATCTTCAACGTTCTTCTCCAAGACTGCAAGTTCTTCTTAAATGCGGGGATTCTCCTTTTTCAACCGCTTCAACCTGTATAAGGTAAGCAAGAGCTTCCCTTCACATTCTTCCAAACCTGCCGTGCCTTGTTCTTCGTCTTCCCCGGTTCGTACTTCGTTCAGAAACCCAAACCGTGTATACTTGCCCACACGCAGTCCCACTTATCCACCTGACAAGTGCCCAAATCGTATGGCCAACACGTAGTACCACCTGCTCTACTCTACGACACCCGGTTTCAACCTTTACCAGCTTCACCAAGCACCCTGCAATCATGAACCGACCCCTATTCCACTCATGTGAAACTAGCTTCCTTCACCTGCAAGTACTTGCCTCCACTGTCACGAGCAACCTACTCAAACCAAGCCCAACCGAGCTACTTCAATGCTTCAACACTTCATCAACCCGGTCATCAGCCTGCTCTGATACCAACTGTAATGCCCCCAAGCCTACAATGGTCTTTCAACCGTGCCGGCGAGGTGCGGCACCACCGAACACTTTCTTTTTAACAATACTCGTGCACATGGACTACGCCTAAATTCACCTTCGCATTACTTAGCTTGTTTTTTGCAACCAAGTAAACATATATTTATCCTTTATACTTAATGAAGCCCATACTCATTCATTATCCATCGCAATTAAATAACAAGAACATCAGCAATTGCAACAAGTATAAAGGGGAGGGGAAACTCCCCGTAATGTGAGTCTGCCCAACTGTTTATTAAGAATATCAGTTTTACAATACAAGTGTGCTTGGAAAAACTCCAAGCCAACACTTAGGCAAATTTACAATATAGGCAATCTGTCTTTACAACAGTTTTATGCTTCCTTCGTACAAAGAACGGTGCTCACAGGAGCCACCTATAACCCTCTGCCAAATCTACACTAAAACCGCACCTCAGAACCACTTCCGCACAATCTTCGGTTTATTCCCAAGTTACAACTTTATCGCACAAGTCTCCAAAGTAAGTGCGCATGAGAAGTGCGCACTTCCTACCTTACGCGTAGTTCCTACCTGCTCTGCGAAGTTAGCAAATGCCTTCGTCGTTGGTTGGTGAAATGAGCTCGCACGCACTTGTATATATTTGCTTTCGTGCGTGGGTGGTAGCCCTTCGGTCGACCCCCAAAACGCTGGCTTGACACCCCTCTGTGAACACCTTTTGCGAGTCGGCTCACCCTCTCCGCAGGTCGGCCCACCCTTCAACCATCGTTCCATCGTGGGTATAACTTCAAGTTGCTCCACGCACTTTTTCACCAAGTGTCGCAAACTATTTTGTATCGTCGCAAATCATCACAGAAGTAACGTCACATTTCGTGCGATGCTCCGTCACACGTCCAAACGCTCGTCATGCGCGCCCAGCTCGCCTCGTGCGCGTTCACCTGCGCGCCTATCCAACTCGCCGTCGCATAACGCCCAACGCCCGCCCGGTCGCTCGGCGCCCGCCCGTCACACGAATCCTAGGGCGTTACACAAAAGGTGGAGAAGATCCTCATGGGTTGACTATTCGGAAATGGGATACCCGCAGTTTCTTCATTGTCCTTGAACACCCTGATGGGGATAGAATCAACCCAAAATCTGCTCACAATATGCAAAATATACATATATTACAATACAAACAAAGACTATAAATAAATTCATGATTTGTTTCAGTTATATTAGGAATAAGCACATACACGATTTGATTGTGGTTCCAAAGAATTGAATGGTTATGGAAGTCCGCCGTGGGATCAAACCACAGATTCAATCTTTGTTCTCTATTCCCAACGCCATCCTCAAAAACGTTGGTTTGTAGAGTGTACGGCTTTCCCGGCAGATTTCCCAGAAATTCGTAGTCAAGTTCATCGTGGGAAGCCGCGTCAGACGACATCTGAATGAGAAATACCAACATTAATATATTGAAGTTTTAATTATCTATGTCGGAAATTGGGTTCAAGTACTGTAAATTGATATGAATCTTCATTCTTGTGTCAAAATAGCTACATACATAATAGGAAGTGACTGTTCCTGCCGAGTTTCCGGACACCAGCTTAATACTCATGCTCAAGCTGCCGAAGAGGTATTCGTTTTTGGACTGAAAACCAGAACCTGATGAACAACTAAAATTATTATTACAATTCTCAGCATTCAATACATTTATGTCCATAAAAAGGAAATATTGTACCTGAGGCTTTATCATAGTGAGCTGCGCCGTTTGGCAATTATTCAACAATTGAACGGTTCCCCATGAAATATCGAAATTGTCGCCGAAGCTGGAGGTTTCTACGGAGGATAGAATCAGAATCAGAATCAGCGCTGAACTTATGTATACTATTTCTCGCCAACTGATTCCAAATCCTAAAAGCTTTACACAGCGCTTCATTGCTGATGATGATATTAAAAGGCTGGATTGTCGAAGTTGCTTTTTTCGCAATAGGGTACTGCACATCTGACAAACAACCTGACACGAGTGAATCCCCTGCCCTGACTTGGAGTCCTTGAACAGCTCTCATAATGAATAGTAGAGAAGAATAATCAAAATGAATGACATCATGGAGCAGATGGCTTTCACGTTGTTATCTAAATGAGTACTCCATGCTGTAAAAACCCTAACTTTGTGAAAAAATCAAAAGATCTTGTTCACATTGAGAGCGGATGACATTCCTAATAAACTGATCAAAGTATTCTCGAAATAGAAAATTTCATTGAACCTTCGGCTGGCACCGAACTTACAAAAACTTTTAATGAACTCCAACTCAATAATTATGAAGCTATGAGTTTGATAGTCCATCAAATGTGGCTCTCAACAGATTTGATTGGGCGCCTACTGTGCATTATAATACCATTAATAAGCCATTTCATCGAATTTGAAGGCTGTCCCAGATGTAAATTTTCTATTGGCCGTAGAGAATCGATGTTAATCCTTTTCATATGCGTGCAAGACTTAAACATGCTAAATTTTTTAGAGTGATCTGTCTTCTAGAGCTGCCAAACAAACACATAATAATTTTGTTTGTAAGAGGCTTCTGATTATTATTTGGGTGAAATATTGGATTAGTTTGAAATTATTTCATATTATCTTGAAATATTGTATTAAGTTTAAATGATTTCTGATTAGCGTGAAAATTTGGACTAACTTGAAATTATTTCCGATTAGCGTGAAATCTGGGATTAACTCGAAATTATCCCGGAGGAGTATCTGTTCGTTATTTTCAAATGCGTGCATGACTGAAGCATACCAAACTTTTGGAGGGAGATTTGTGTTCTAGAGCTGGCAAACACTTGGGTCTCCCATTATGATTTTCTTGAAGTCTTGGGTTAACTTGAAATTATTGGAGTTGTCTATAATGTGACTTTTTGGAGATTCCGGTGACGGAATCTGGCAGAAGAAATAAGGTTAAATCTTGATTTTTAGCAGTTAAAATGGTTTTTTAACTGCATATTTGGATTCAGCGCCCTGGAAAACCCCTGGGAGCCATTGATTGTACAGAAACTAGCTATCAAACTTGGGATTCCAATGAATTGCTGCCGGATTTTGACCGGAAAAATCCGCCAAAAAAGCTTTCAAAAAATCGCATTATAGACTACTGCGAAATTATTTCTAGGGATAAGCTACCTCGCTATTTCCTCGGGACCCATATGGATTATCATCTCACTGGGACAGAGGCGTGCACATAATGATGAAGAAGATGTTTATTACACCGAAGTTTCGGTGTATTTTAAGGGGAAGTTGCTCGGAGGAGTTTCGTCGTCTGTCCGTAGCCTATGGGCATATGCCACTTGCTCGCACTTTATTGTCTGCGCGCTGCTAGGGTTGAGGTCTGGTGTCAGGAGGAAACAGCGGGCCCCACAATCTGCCTCTGACTCGGCGCCCATTTGCCCCGCTGGTGTCGTATTCCTTTTTTATTTTCTATTTGGTCGAATTGATTCAAAACACGAACACTCTCGCGGTAAATACCGCCGTTTCAAATAGTTTCAGCAGAGTTGCCGACTTGCCATTGTGAAGGTGATAAGAAAGCGAGAAGATTTTAAGGCTGACTCCTCTTGTAGTAATAGTGTAATTTCAGCGATAATTATAAATAAATGAGTATTTTATATCGTTAAATATTTAGCCAATTCAATTTCAGCATTTATTAATCATAAAGATGTTAGGCATGAACTGGGAAATTATATTTCGAAGCAGAAAAATATACAACTGTTTTTAATTTTAAAGATGGTATACACGACGCAAGAGATATTTGGAAGCTATTATATTTATTTAATATATATATTAATTTTATTACTTTTAAAGGTGTCTTGTTTATGTTATCAGAATTTAGTCATTCAATTTTTTTTTTATTATGGGACAAGGGCAGTATTGACTATTAAGTTTAGTGAATATACAACTTTACCTCCTCTTAGTTTTGAACATTTAAATTAGTACATGTTCTAACCATTAAGTCACTCAAACACTCTCTCTATATTTTATTTTATTTTTAGAGTGTTTTAATATTTACCATAAATATTTTTATTACAATATTAATTTTTATTCTAAAAAAATATTAACTTTAATAATAAATTAATTATAATTATATATTAAAATTAAACCTTCACATTCTCATCAACCTCCTCATTCTTAAACCATGCAAAGAGGTTACCATTCTACTCCTATATGAGGTTACCATTCTACTCCTATATGTTAAATAGAGGAAGTCGAAAATTTAATAAAAACTATAATGAGAAAACAATAACACACTACAAAATTGCATCACTCACCATTACATAAATTTAGCCACAAACCAATATAAATGATTATGCATCCTTTACTTAGTATTCACTTTCCAGGCTCCAAATAAATATTTTAAGCACCTAAAAATAAATACAAAAAATTAGCTAGGTAGCTTTCCTCGAATTGAAAAATGAGAAAGGATCCAGCAAGAGCATGGAGATCTCATAAGGGCATAAAACTATACAATCGAAATGAAACATGGCTCAAGGTAAAAATCAATTGTTGTTGGAAGCTCAGATTGTTAGGTCAAGTCTAATCTTGAAACATTAACTATGTAAATAACTAATTTAAATTTAGAAAAAAAAAAACAAATATTTATTTTATTTGAGGTATTTATTGTAATGGTTAAAGTGGAGGATGATATTTACGATTAAGTTAAAAGAATGAAACACTTATAAATTCATTGCCATTTCTCTCTTTTATAATATTTTTAATTGTAGTCGGAAGCTTGTTAGAAAGTCTAAATCTATAATATGTTGAGAAATATTATTTAAAGATTAATTATAATTTTTTTTTTAAACATTATGAATTATATTATTTATAATTATTAATTTGGTTTTTTAATTTATAAAAAAACATTATAAATTGTTATAATAAAAATAATTATAATAATAATTTTTTTATATATGTGAATTTTTTCATTTTCTTATTTATAATTTAATCTTTATGATAAAAAGAAGTAAATGATAAAATATATTATACATTATTTTCAAATTTATCGAAATAGTTGGTTAATTTATAATTTAATCTTTTATTTATTAAAAAGTAAATGAAAACTATACAACATATTTTCAATTTATTCGAAATGGGTCAGTAAATATTAATAGGCATCAAATTTTATCTCGTTGATCCATCTCAGATTGCCAAAATTTAAAAAAAATCATATTGATTGAAATACAAATTATTTAAATTATTATTATATTATTAAAAAAATTATATATAAATTAATACATTAAAGAAAACATATAAGCAATAAGATTTTTACAATGAAGATTAACCTTTATTTTTACAATGGATATTCTTAACCACTTCGAAAATAAATCTTAACCTTTGATTTGTGTATACTATTAAAAATAATATAGATTAAATCCCTACAATCCAAATTATAAATAAAATTTTGGAAACCTAGTTTAAAATAAACATGTCTATACATAAATTTTATGTGGATATTCTATAGATGTTAAATAGCATTAAATACCTACAATACATCTAATAGTTATTGACAATTAAATTTAAATTATAGAATTCATATTTCAAAATATACCAGAGCTAATAATTGATTTATTTTTATAATTTATGGAATACATATGTATAATTGATTTGATTTTAATCATTTTTATTAAAAAAAAAATATTTGATAGTTATGAAGATTTTATTAGTTGAATTCTAATGCAAGAGGAAACAATTAGATTGATATTGAATCTTATGAGTATCATAAAAATGTAAAGTACAACAAAATGTAAAATACAAAATAAAAGAAATTCAAAATTCAACATGGTAAAGAAATTGTTCCACACTACATTTGGAAGTTAAACAAGTTTGCAATATATTTGATATTTTATAAATATATTACTTAGTAGGGCACATAGTTTATCTTTTCAGACACATTGTTATTGGTTTGCATAACTATTTGAACTATTTCTTAATGATTTTAGAAAAAAATTAAGTTTGATTTATAATTTACACAATTGGTTTATATTTTACTTATAATCAATTTACAATTAATTCATTTCAAATTTTAAAAATAAAAATACATTTCAAAACATCAACCATAATTTCTAAATTTCATAATTTATTAATCATGGAACAACTTATCATGGAACTTATTAATATAAATAATGCACTTCATAAGCAAAATATTTCAATGCCATATTAAGTAAAATATTTCAATGTCAACTAATATTTACAATGAAAAAAAATCATGGTTAAAACATTTTTAAGCATTTCAAGTAATGTTATTATTTTATATTTAGGGTATATTTTTTTGTCAATTTTATCTTTGAGATGCAAACATTTTTTTTTCAAATTGTGCATTTTGAAAAAATTACAGAAGAAGAAATTATATCACTCTAAACGCTTCTTATATTTGTGATTAAAATAGATCAATACTAATCTTTAAAGAAAAAACTAATAAGATCAGCCTTCAACTTGAAAATTTGTTATTGAATAATTGCTAATTAATTTTAGAGCACAAATTCATTCATGCTACTTTACCTAATTCTTCATTAATTCATAGTTGAGCTACTTTTATACATTTGTAGTTGAAAATTAAAGAAATATTCCATAGAACACTCCTTCAAATCATTAACATCTAAACCACACTCAGTTACTAAATTTATAATAGACACATAATTGATCTCGTGGAGATTCGTGGCATAAGCTAGTCAAACCTTATACTCCTCATTTGTGCGAAGACGTTTAGAGCACAAATTCATTCATGCTACTTTACCTAATTCTTCATTAATTCATAGTTGAGCTACTTTTATACATTTGTAGTTGAAAATTAAAGAAATATTCCATAGAACACTCCTTCAAATCATTAACATCTAAACCACACTCAGTTACTAAATTTATAATAGACACATAATTGATCTCGTGGAGATTCGTGGCATAAGCTAGTCAAACCTTATACTCCTCATTTGTGCGAAGACACATATTCCTCTCGAGATTCAAGGTCCCATAAGTAGGTCCCATAAGTCGGCCTCATGATCCAATATCAAATGCCCAAACTTTTCATAGAGGTTTTCCATGTTAAATTTGCCACTATCAAACACATGTGGCAGTGTATATATATATATTATATATTATATATATTTATATATATATTATATATATATATATATATTATTCAGATGCTGGTAAAGTAGATAGGGAAGTAAGTTGTTGCCACGATTATAGGAAAATCACTTATTATATAAGGTATGGAAAACTTTGTTATTAACCAAAGAAGATGTAGCATTCACAACTTGTAACCCACATTCTTCTAATGTGAGCAAAAGATTAAAGTGGATGATATGATCTTCAAACATGTTGAGGGACAATGTTGAGGGACATCTTAACGCCAAACATCTTAACGCCAAACTGTATGGAATTTATTTGCACCATAGTGAACACTTAAGAAAATACCTTGTTATATATTTGCTTATAAATAAATGAATGTTATAAATAATAATGAGGAACTTATCATAACGAATTTATCTGAATTGGAATAATCTCAAGTCCCTAGGAAATTGGTGGGTGGGGAGCCACATGGCACGAATCTATTTTTAAAAATTTTCTAAAAGTAATGGAGCATTTCGCTGAATAAAATTTTCTTATATATAAATGAATGTTATAAATAATAATGAGGAACTTATTAGAATTGGAATAATCTCAAATCCCTTCCAAATTGGTGGGTAGAGAGTCACAACGAATCTAATTTTTTAAATTTATTAAAATTAATGGACCATTTTGCTAAATAAAATTTGCTTATATTTAAATGAATGTTATAATAATGTGATGGTACTTTATTAGAATTGGAATAATCCCACTGGGGGAACTTTGAATTGACTCCTTGCGTGGGAAATGATGGGTGGGAGGCCTGTTGCCACAATAATTTAAATTTATTAAAGTATGAACCATTCGATAAAAAAAAATTCTATATATAAATGAATATTATAAATAATTCTTGAGAACTTATTAGAATCGAATAATCTCAAATCCTAGGAAATGGTGGGGGGTGATGTTGGCATGAATCTAATTTTTTAGATTTATTAAAGTAATGGGACCATTTTTTTAAAGAAAATTTCTATTTATCAATGAATTTTGTAAATAATAATGAGAACTATTAGAATTGAATAATTTCAAATCCCTAGGCAATGGGGTGGGGAGCCACGTGCACAAATATATTTTTATATTTATAAAAGTTATGAACATTTTGATAAATAAAATTTCTACATATAAATGAATCTATAAATAATATGAGAAACTTATTAGAATGAAAATAATCTAAATAATTTGGTGGTGGGGCAAGTGGCACAAATCTAATTTTTTTTATTTATTAAAGTATGGATCATTTTTTTAAATAAATTTTCTTATATAAAAATGAATTTATAATTATAATGATGAACTTATTAGAATTGGAATAATCTCAACACGGAGGAACTTACTAGAATTGGAATTATGTCAAATCCCTAGGAAATTGATAGTTGGGAAGCCATGTGGCACAAATCTAATTTTTTAAATTTATTAAAAGCAATAGACCATTTTTCTAACTAAATTTGTTTATATATAAATGAATGTTATAAATAATAATGAGGAAATTAATAATTGGAATAATCTCAATATGGAGGAACTTATTAGAATTGGAATAATCTCTAATCTCTAGGAAATTGGTGGGTGGAGAGCCACGTGGCATAAATCTAATTTTTAAATTTATTAAAAGTCAATGCAACCTAACAAACTTTATAATACACTACAACCATTGATAAATATTAAGAAAAAACATATATTGAGCATATTCTTTTCCAAATCAATCTAAGTCCTCAACGCATCCTCAATTAAAAATAATCTCACAAACTTTTTTTTATGTATACTCTCACAAACCCTCCTTCCCTCGGAAATTTACATATATACTCTCACAAATTTTACATATAAAAAATCATAATATAATAATAAAAAATAAATAAACAAACAACGCACGATATCAAATATGTGATTTGATACGATGAAGAGATCAAAATCCTATATGTCCATGACATTACATAGATTTAGTGCTTTACTACAACATTTAATTTATATATGAAGTTAAACTACAATTATCATATGTATTGATGAGGCTAGGGCAGAAGATATACCATAAAATATCATGGTATTTTTGGAGTTTTGGATTTGTCATTAATTATGAAATTGAGGCTGGGGAAGAAGATATACCATAAAATATCATGGTGTTTTTGGAATTTTGGATTTTTGTGAAATTGAAATTAATATGGTAAGGGATTATTAAACAATTGTGATATATGAGTTTTGGATTTGTTTTCCAAAGTTTAAATCTAATAATTTGTATCGATGAGAGACATGTGATATATAAGTTTTGTAATTAAAGTTTTAAATATAATAATTGTTATTATGAGTGATATTGATAATTATCTTAGAAATTTATAAAAATATATAAAAATGTTAATAAATGATTTATTTTTTTTTTTTTTTAAATTTTATTATAATTTTTTTAGTTACAATAAGAATTTTTAGAAAGTTGATAATTTCAAACGATTGATTACCATTATTACATAAGTATATTATTTTTAATTAAAATGAAAATATTTAACAGAATCGAAATTTTTAAAAATTGACTATCATTTTTTACATTGAATACAATTATTTCATAAATGCTACAAACAAGTCAATTACAACTATTACATTGAATACAATTATTTTATAAATGCCACAAACAAGTCAATTACAACATGTTTCGAGTGAGTTAGACTTACTCAACTCACAAAACAAATTGTTCACTAAACTATTTGAGTTAAAATATTTTAACAATTTTTCTAATAAAAAAATTTGCAAGTGGACCAATTTATCACTGGCATCACACTAGGGATTTGAACTTTGAACCTCTTAATACATAACACTTCATTTTAAAGATCATCACCAATTAAACTGCTCACGAAAATTATTATATTATAATAATTAATATATATATAAACTAATTAGATTAAACTGCCCACGAAAATTAATTATATTATAATAATTAATATATATATAAACTAATTCATATATATATATATATAATTGTGTAACTTAATCTATCCCAATAAATTAGTGCACACACTTCCTATCTAAGTTACTCAGAATACTAAAAAGTTGAAAAACAAAAGATTTAATAATTTATGTATATGTGTGGGGATACATTTGGAAAGGAGGGGGGGTTTGGATTTGCGAGGATGAGGGGGAGCTCCTTGATTTCTCATCGGATCCCCTCAAAAGCATCTCTATCTTATCTTCTTTTATATTAGTACGCTCACTAGTAGCAACCAATAAATCTAAGAGTATTGAGCCATATATACACAGGGCAATATACTCCATCATTAAATCGAAACAAGTATATTATCCAAAAGTGAGAATATATTACCCAGGAATTATAACTCGATATTCTGATAAATAAACCTCCCCCTCACTAGATACCTCTTTTCCCCAATACCCCCACGTCCATCACGTCCCATCTTTGTTCCATATTTGACTGTAGATCTGTTGGCTTCGTGTGGGCCCCTCCTCTATTATTTCCTTGGCAATAGTTGGATAGGCTCCAACTCAAATATCAAGGAAGTGTCTTAAATGCATTCTGTTTCTGCCCTCAGCCTCTCTGGGGTTACTTTTTCAAATTAGAAAACATCACCTTCATGGAAGAAATGACCGTTGTCGGACACTTTTCCAGTCGGAGGGTCTCCATGCCTCCTCTTCGTGCCTAGGAAGACAAGAACTTTCTTCCCGCTCTTGGTTATTCCCCGTGTTGCTTCCTCCTGGCCAGGGGATGGCTCGCCTAGGCCACCTCCTCCCATGCAGATGCTCAAACCCTTCTAAATAAACGTTGGTTCTGGGCTGCTAAGGACTTTTTCTAAGGTCGATTTAATCCCGGGTCTGAAAAGTTAGAATTTTTCCCTATTTGGGTTCATCTTCCAAGTCTGTCGATCCAACTATGGTCAATTTTAATCCTTCAGGTTATTGGAAATTCATTAGGGTTATAGTAAGAAGGGGATTTTAGTTTTCAAACGATTGGCTATATGGCTATGGACCGAATCCTCATCAGCCTCAATCTCTCACGGGCTTTGAAGGACGATAATTAGAGTCTGAATTGGGGGACACCTCATATGTTCAACCATTGGACTACGAACTAACGGGTTCTATAACAGCTTATTCTCCTGTAAATTCTTATGGGGAAACCTATTCTTGTGAGGAAACATATTCCTCTATAGATGATAATTTTTTCTGTCTCCCACAATTGAAAATGGGTTATGATTTGTTGGAAGATATGCAACTAAAAAATGCACACCTAAAAATTTTCATAGATTATGAAAGAGATAATATTTGCACAAGCTCGAATTTCATGTTTATGTAGGAATAAAATTGTAAATGTGTAGACATCCCAATTTATTAGTATTTATTAGTTCCTACTAAAACAAGATTATTAGATTCAATTTTTCTATTAACCATTGTTAATTTAGCATTGACCAGTACAACTTATAATGTTTTATACAATCTTTTTTAGAGCATAATTTCTAACTTTAAGCGGTAGATACTTATTTACAATACTTATTTTAAATAAATTGTTAATTTTACATTCAATACATTTACATATAATAAAAAATTTAACTATAATTAAAATTTAATAAATTAGTAATTTTACATTCAATACATTTACATACTTAAATAAAAATAAAAAATAAAATAAATAAAAATAAAATTATAATTATAATTATAATTTAACTTTTTCTTTTCAATATTCCCTTCACTTCTTTTCAGTGTTTCTTCCCTTCCCTTCGTATTCCCACCACTGAGTATGTTAGTTTATATTATGATTGACTAATCGTGTATGTGTAAGATGCATGTGAATAATTCAATCCGCTACTGGAAAATATAGACAAATAATGAAGTGTTTATATTATTGAGTGACTGGTCTTGTATGTGTACGATACATATGCATAACTCAAGCCGCTACTGCGAAAATATATACAAATAATGAAGTCAAGTCAATATTGGAAAAACTGCATCATTTAATTCGTATGGCTCAAAGTCGCACGGAGAAGATTGAAGTTGCTTTATGTTGGTGGTATGAAATGGAAATTCCTATTTCTAACTCCATAGAAAAATAAATGATCCCTGACATGCAAGGAAAATAACTTTAGCTCTCTCTCCGGGCTGCTATTTCGATTCACGTGCTGTTACTCAGAGGGCTAAAATTATTTTCCTTGCATGTCAGGGATCATTTATTTTTTTATGGGGTTGGAAATAGAAGTTTCCGTATGAAGTTGTGAACAGCCGTACTGTTTTCTTTGGCGGTAGACGTACTGCTGTCTCTTGCTAAATACCCGTGGCACTGTAACTATTTAAGGGAAACTGAAAACAGAGGACGTGGCCCATATAGTTAATTTGTCTGACGACAGAATAAATCAAAATTATTTTGTTTTTTTATTTTATATTAGTATAGATTTATTTTAAAAATTGATTTAAAATGAGTGGAGAGAGATTTAACTTTTTGGGTGTAAATATTTTAATTTTTATTTTCGCTTTTAATGATGTATAGACATTCTTACACATCAAACTGAGTTGTAGAATGAGTCTCTCAGACTCAACAAGTCAAACAGGCCTGTAAGTGTCTATGGTGGATTTTTTGAATATTTTCAATGGACATGGGCTATCTTAATGTAATGTCCCAAAAAAAAAAAACTATTTAACACCACAGCAAGTGTTACCGCATTTCCCCATGCTGGTCTATAGTACTTTTGATTGATTTTACCTTAACTCTCGAATTTACTACTATTGTAGCTACAGAGGTGTCACTTAATGGTGCAATTAATATTCAGAAGGTTGATTTGTTTTGGTTTTATGATCCACCCACATGTATTCACGTTCTAATTTGGTGTGAGGCTGCCTCCATCACGTGGCGAGCCTCTCCAAGTAAGGGCGGTGTTAACTCCAGGCTGCGTTGTCATGTACATGGTTTGGTGGACCGGCTCGGGATCCTCATCCGGATCAACAGTCTTGTTCACTCCTTTGTGATCCGATGGTTGTGTTTATTCCGGGGTTCCCTTACCTCTAACTTTGGCGAGATTGACCTCATTTGTTTCTGCAACCCTCCCGCGAGGTTTGCTCCAATGCGGCCATTGTTCGACAGCGCTGATCTTGTATTTCTAGTGAATTGGTTTTCGAGTTTAGCTCCGCGGCCTAGCAGTGGGCTAACCTTTACAAGTAAATAGTTTTTATTGTTTCCATCCGGCTGGTTCTCCATCCCTCTTTTACTTTTCTTGTTCTTCATGGCTGAAGGCGCCCAAGCCATTACTAGGTACTCTAACTAGTTTCTACTGTAAATTGAAATGCAACACAAAGTGTTGGGGTTTCGGAGCTGGCTCAGCGTGTGTGATGGGCAACACTTCTACAGTAGCAGTCCTTGCCCTGGTTGAATGGGAAAGCTTAAGGCATGGCTATGGCTCTCTGCATTTATGCTATGCTTGTCTCTTAGCCTCAATTTGGAGGAGGGTTAGGTCTTAATGGGTTTTTCCCAATTGTAAATTTATATCGAGCAATGATGTAATTAACAATTAGATAGTTCTCAGAGTTCATTTCTGCTCTAAAATTTTGCGGTTATCCAGTTAAACTCATTGTGACAATGGAGGTCTACAGAATTTATACATGTTATTTACTCTGCTATTGGTATGCATACCACTGCTAGCAGTGACGGCATTGTTTGTTTAAATTTTGGTTTTGGAAATTTTTTAGTACTTATATAAATACCCGTCCTGTTTTTGCGTTTATTGATACAATTTCATGAATACAATGTGTTTCTATACTCGATTCTTTACTTCTCTTATATGCACATAATATAGTTTTGGTTACATATTACCAAATTCACATATGTTCTATCAGCTAGCCCATACTCTGTTTTAGTTGTCACAATTTGTTACCTGAGCATATGTCTGATAAAACCCTGCATTGTTCTCTTATATGCACATAATATAGTTTTGGTTACATATTACCAAATTCACATATGTTCTATCAGCTAGCCCATACTCTGTTTTAGTTGTCACAATTTTTTACCTGAGCATATGTCTGATAAAACCCTGCATTGTTCTTACCATTGTATCTAGCAGGTCTGCTAACCAACGCCATTAAACTTGGCTTCCCGAATTTCTTAGTTCCTTTTGTGTTTCTGCACTTCACTTCCGACTTTCAAGGTTTCACCGCCAGAGGGTTCCTCTTTTTTTGTTCTTAGTTGATTATGACCATAGGGTTTGGTTGTCGAATTCCTCTGTCCTCGGGGACTATAGGTTTCGAAACAGCACGAACCCTTACCCCAGATTTTTAGCCATCCCTCTCCTGGTAGCCTTATTGTTTACTACGAATTGGATTATTTTTTTAAGCTGGGTTTCATTGTTCATAAATTTGACAGAAACTTAATATTGGTGTAAAGGAAGTGACTCCGCACACTACGGTGTTTATTTGGGGCTATTTGGTAATTTTGTCCTCACTGTTTTCTCATAATTCCTAGGTGAGTTAGACCTGGTATGTGAGTTCACTGTCTTCGGTAGCCCATCTTTTGTCCCGCGTGTACTAATCTTCATTTCCTTCTTTCTAAGTCCAAGATTTCAACTGCAAGGGGAGCTTCTCCTGGTTTTTAGTCGATTTACTGCACTCTCTCCTATATTTGAAATGGGTCTTCACTCTACACAATTTCTTGTTTGTTTTGATCTCTCAGAGTACCCTCTAAATGTTGTTCGCGTTCCACTGTTTGTCAGGGTTCCAATTCTTTCGGGTATCTGAATTTTCTTGAACTGATTACTCTATAATTTTACAATCCCTCCACGGCTATTTAATTGAAACAACTCTTAATGAAATACTGTTTAGCACAATCATTTTTTTTCAAAAGAAAACAAAACCAGGAAGAGAAAAGGTTTAACTAAGCAGGGACAGATAAGGGTGAGATTTCCTTTGGTTGACACTTTTCAATAGAAAGGTACATACAGTCCCTTTAGCCAAATAACAATTAATGTAGAAAACTCTACTCGACCCCCCCTACTCTCTCCCTTTTCTCACTAATTAAGGGACTGTAAAACTACAGAAAGTAAGCATTCTATTTCTTTTAGTTCAAGTTAGGGCTGCATACCTGAATCACCCCCTATCAGAGCACTCCTTTTACTTGTTTATAAATATGATCACCACTACCTTTTGCAGCTAGTCTTCCACCCGTCCTTGACATTGTCTTTCAAGACCAGTCTCCCCCCTGGCTGACTCAAAGACTACAATCTTTACAAGTTGCCTGCGCTCTACGCTCTTACCATCTGGTCATCACCAGACATGGTAAGTCACCCCCTTTCCCCACTGCGTGTCCTCTACAGCACAGTGACCTCCTTTCCCCCTTCCTCCCTTTCTCCTGGAATCCATTCCACGGTTAGGGAGGGGAAAAGTGGTTAGGGCTTTTTGCAACCGTTTCTTTATATATATATATATATATATATATATATATATATATAATTATATATATATATTTATTAGATATTTAATTATGTTAACTTCTCTCCTCAGAAGTTATATAAACATCCCTGATACTAGGAAATTATTCCTTATTTCCATTTTCTGATGAATATATATATATATATATATATATATTCATGCAATAGATAAAAATCATCATCCGTTTATTTGTGTCCTTTTGACTAAGGTAAATAAAAATATTTACAATAATATGGGGATAGGACACTTAAATAATTGATTTTCTTGTGTCCCTATGATTCTGAAATATTCAGAGAATCTGCAATTATATCCTGAAATATTTTAGAAATCTGCAAATTTAAATAATTAACCTTCTTATATCTTTAGAATTTTGAAATATTCCAAAAATCTACAATAATATTTTGAAATATTCCAAAAATATTTTAAAAATCTACAAGTTTAAATAATTAACCTTCTTATATCTTTAGAATTCTAAAATATTCCAAAAATCTGCAATAATATTTTGAAATATTCCAAAAATTTACAGTTTACTTAAACTTTGGCCACCCACCAACATATATTAGTAAAAATGCAAACTGCCAAGCTCCTTAGTTAGTTTATCAGGTGTACAACATGGACACATTTCTGCCCCGATCACGGTTGTCAAAACAAAATATTTTTATGATTGTATGTACTTCTGCGGGAGGCAGATAACTCATTGTAATAATGCAGATTTGGCATAGAAATCTAAGCCAGCTTGCGAACAGCATCCAAATTTTTGGAAACCACATTCACCGATCAATTGGAATAGTTGTGTTTATAAATTAAGCAAGAATTTGCTTGGAAATATCATAGAGTTTAAAGAAAATAAACAAAATAATGAGGGTTGGTATAAATTATTGAATTATAGTTATATAAATTAAATTAAATCGTTTGTAAATATTTAAAGAAATTATTAAACATCTTTTATTATAATGTATCTTAAATTAGTAAAAATTAAATAATAATAATATAATAATTATTAATATATATTTTTATTTTTAATTATTGCATTTCTACAACTAGTATAGGTATAGTGTTGTAGAGTGATAATGTATATATGTAAACCATTTTAAATATCTGCTCAATTAAAAATTAAAAGTGATATCGGGATGAGTGTAAAACATTTAAATGTGGACTCAAATAATAATAAAAAGTTAAAAGTAATAAACAAGAAATTAAAGTAATAAATAAAAGTTAAAAGTAATATAAATCTAGTATCCAGGATGAACGTAAACATGTAAATGTTGGCTCAATTAATATTAAAATTAATAATAAAAAGATAAAGTAATAAAAATAATAAAACTCATTTTTTTGCATTTTGATTTTGTTATTAACTTTTCAATAAGCTTTGTTACAATACCATGGGTCAATACCATGGCTTATCAATACCACATGCCCAAAAACCATAACCTATTTCACAACCAAAATATTTTATAACAATACCAGATTCTTAACCATAGATATTCATCCACATTTTACCGCGGATATTATTAGCATAGGATTTGTTACAATATGTGGGCCAATACCACATGCTCAAAACACATAACTTATTTCACAATCAAATGGGATAATATCATGGCTTATCAATACCACATGCCCTAAAAAAATAACTGATTTCACAATCAAAATATATTATAACAATATGAAAATATTCTTAACCATGGATATTTACCCCCACCTTACCATGAATATTATTAACCTGTAAATAGGAATTGTTACAATACCATGGCTTATTAATACCAAATGCCCAAAAACTGTAACTTATTTCACAATCAAAATACTTTATAACAATATGACAAGATTCTTATCCATAGATATTCACCCCCACTTTTTCCATTGATACTTGTGAATAGGCTTTGTTACAATACCATATGCCCAAAGCTCAAAAAAAAAAATTTCCCATGGAAAAATCGTAATTTTATTCATATTGAGCAAAATTACCTATTGTAGATGCTAAAACAACATATGCTTTGTCAAAACTTGTCCTGATACAAGAGGATCTAAAAAATAATTTAATGGCTATCTATGCTTTCCTACCTTTCTTTTTTTCCACTTTCTGCCAACCTTCATTGTTGGGAGTGGATGTTACAATAGACATGTGTGCTTCATTTGTAGCGGCTGGGGTTTCTTTGTCCAAATCTGAACTTTCTGTAGAGTGTGCTCGCTTACTGCCACCAATTTCTTGCCCTGGTATGAGTCACTCACTTTGCTGTTGTGAAATGGTTGTCTTTGGAACTAACACAGAGCAATTTTGATTTTCATCATTTTGTGGCCTGTGTAGGGTGCTTTATTCATTGGTTCTAGATTATTTCCTGGATATTCTGCTTCTTGGAATATGTTGTTTGTGGTAGTTTCTGTTTTTTCTTCCTCTTCTATGTCATCTACTGGTGTGGCTAAAAACTACCATCCTTTCAGCTTTGGCGGTTGTCTTCTTTTCCTGTCTTTTTTGTTTTGTGGGCACGCACTTTGTAGGTGCCCAGTTTGATGACAAATGCGGCATCTGAAGGCACTGTTTTTATAATCAAGTGGTTGGGCCCATTGCTTTTCTTTGTGGAGTAAGAGGATGTGGTCTGGTAAACCTTGACTGAGATCAACCTCCACACAAATCCTGGCAAAAGTGTAGATATCCTTGCAAAGGCGCTCACTGTCTACTTTTAAGAATTTCCCCAAAGCGTTGCCAATGCCCGCTAATACTTTCATGTGCCAAAAGTGCAGAGGTAGTTTGTATAGTTTTACCCACATAGGCATTTTAGAAATCACCATGGTATTTGGGTCAAATTTCGGAAACCAAGATGTCATAAAAAGGCCACCATTACCCCAAAACCATGGTCCTTTGTTCAATGCATATTCATTGTCATTGACTATGTAGAATTTGACAATAAAAAATCATTTTGAGCAGAGGTGGATATCACAATTTTCTGTCCATATGGAGTAAATCCATTGACTAAGGGCTTCCGGTTTGGGCCAAACCCCATTAAACCTGCATAGCACTGCTTTAGATAAATAATCATCATGTATTTCATTTACCTCAGGTATGGCAATTGTTAATGCAGGGTTCTAAGTTGTCTGCTCAACAATGTAGGCACCAAGGGTCGAAGCTTGCTGCTCTGTTTGCGCTTGAAGTCCCATCTTCCCTTTTACTGTGTCTTTGAAGGAACCAGGTCCTTTTGAACTTGTGCCCAAGTAGCCTCCACGAAGTCTTGTGTTGAGGTAGATAGTTAAGTCATTGCCTTTGTCGTATTCGTTTAGCTTGTGCTCCTCCTGCAATACTTTTTCTGCGTAGATCAGAAGTTGTTTGCAAGGTGGGATACCTATCCTTTCTTGTATCCTCTGTTTGAGTGTTTTTATCTCCTCTCAACTCCCTATCTTGATGCATACTATATTCCCTTCCATAGATCTAATAAAGAGGGTACTTTGTTTAACTTCGAACAATTCAGTTGCAGAGGCTTCAAGATCTAATGTTGGTGTGTTTGCCTCTTCATGGTGTTTATGCATAATCGTTGTAGCTCTCTGTTGATCTGGGTTGTTTAGTTGTGGACTTGTGTTACCCACTAGTGATCGTCATATACTGGTCCAAGGTGATCCTTAGCACTAGGCCTTGTATGCTGCTCTGCCCTTCTTTGATGGATCGCGACTACCCTTGCTCCATGAAGCTTCTTCATGGTACCTGATTTTTCCTGTTATGGGAAACCCTCGCCTTTAGACCAAGAAAACCACCAAAAGTGTGGGCCATTTGTCAGTAATGACCTCCTCGAGTGTAGATCTGAAACAAGGATCTTTGATTTGGGAAAATCAGTCCCGCCAATTGAAGCATCTATGGTTTGTCGCTCTAGAACTGGGGTTTTGTAATTTTTCCTTATGCGTAGAGGCAGTTGTGGTCCTTTGGAGGTCCACTTGGCCTTCATGAAACAGAGATCAAGCTTAATGATACATGGATCCATGTTTGTGCATCCCCAACTATGTAGGTTGGGATCCGAAGTAACCCTTTCCTTCACCTCCTCAAGCTCTTCTTCGCCCTAGGGATCTGTATTTTGTACCCGGACCTTCCTTGCGTATTTCCTCTATAGTAATTTCATCCATTCGTCCGACTTTCCAGATAACCCGGATTGATATTTTTCCTCAATATCCACGGATCTGCAAAGAGGGAGCCTAGATCTAGCATATGCTTTCAAATCTAACCATTGCGGCGATAAATCGGTGTGCTAGATGATCCATTCAGATGGTTTCTGGCCTTTTTTTAGCCATAATACAGATCTAGGAAAGAAAAGATCTGCTGGCATTTTCGGCAGTGGTACCATTTCCCTTCTACTGCCACTCTCTCCTCCAACTTGTTGTGAAGATCATGAGCTTCCTTCCTATAGTCGTGCTTGTCTTCCATATCGCTGAGCAGAGTAAACAGTCTATCGGCCTGAACAAAAACCCTCGCCTTTTTTCCAGTGAAGCGCTGCACCATGGCTCTGAAATTCGAGGTATCGGTGTTCAACAACTTCGTCGACGCTTTTCTGGAGGCCCTGGTTAGTTTCTTGTCCGCCTTGGCAGTTCCCCTGCCATTTACAGCGAGAGTCGGCGGGGTGCCAAGGCCAGTGGATGGAGGAGACCATAGCTTCGTCGTTGACACCAACGTTGCTTCTGCAGCCGACATGGATGCCAATCCTCACTTCGCCTGGAAAATTCCTCTGATCCGGCCCTTGCAGGGGTCAATACCCCAAAGCTCAAAACTTATTTTACAATCAAAATATTTTATAACAATATGACAAGATTATTAACCATGTATATTACTAACTTTTAAATAGGTTTTGTTACAATACCATGGGCCAATACCATGGTTTATCAATACCACATGACCAACAAACATAACTTATTTCACAATAAAAATATTGTATTTAAATTTCATTTTATAACATTTTTTTAATTGAATCTAAAAGGAATAAATTATAATTATTTTTGAGATATATCCTCACCACTACTGAAAATGTTCTCATAGAAATTAAATTAAGATTTTAATAGAACTAAAAATGACTAAGCAATAAGAGCAAGAAAAGTGACTAACAATAATAGAGGAAAAAGAATGTATGACTTTTTAAAGTATTTCATTATTGTATTTTAGTTGACATGATTGATCCAAAATATAGGTTCAATACTTTACAATCAATTAAGTTTTTTTAAATTTAGATACTTTCCTAAACACAATACAATGGGATCAAGTTTAAGAGGGTGGGATCAAATTTAAGAGTGGTGGGGATGAGGGGGTGGGGTTGAGAGAGAGAGGAGGAAAGAAAAAATACATAGATACATAAAGTTGGAGAGAGAACGAGTGACAAGGGAGAGATGGAAAGAGAATGAGGGAGAGGGGGAAACGGAGAAGACAAATAAGAGGAGAGGAGAGAGATAGGGAGAGAAGGGGAAGCGAGAGAGGAAGGCACAAAGATGGAAGGGAGAGAGAGATGGAGATATGACAAAGTTCGAGACAGAGAGAGAGAGAGAGAGAAATATGGAGGCAAGAGAGAGAAGGAGAGAGGGAGGGAGATAGTGACAGAGTTGAAGGGAAGAGAGAGAGAGAGAGAGAGAGAGATGGGAGGGGAGACAAAGCGAGGTGGGAGAGAAAGGGAGAGAGTACTCAAGAGAGGGAAGGAGAGGGAGTTGGAGTTAGAGGGGGAGAGAGAGGGAGGGAAGAAGAAATAAATAGAGGGAGAAAGGTAGAGAGAGAGAGAAAGGGAGTGATAAGGGATCAATGGAGAGGGAGTGAGAGAGGAGACTAGGAGGGAAGAGAGAGAGGAAGAAAAGGGTAAGAGAAAGATAGACAAAAGGGGAAGAGAGAGAGGGAGAGATAGATAGATATAGCGAGAGAATTTGTATGTTTAGGGGTTGAGATAGAGAGAGGGAATAAGAAAGAGACACATAGATAAAAATATAGATATTATATAACCAGCCTAGATCCATCTCAACCTCGGATCTATCAAACATAGAGAGGAATCAAATCTCTAAGGTGCAATTATTTCCCCAAGTTTTGTACACAAAAAATAGGTTTGCACCTCGAGAGATTGAGTCCCTCTCCGAGCTTGATAGGTCCAGGGTTAAGATGGATCTAGACTGGTTATTATTAAATAATAAAAAGCAATATATATATATATCTATATAGTATATATATATAGATATATAGAAGAAAGAATTTGGTCTACTATTCTTGATCTGGAGATTAACCCCATTTCACCAAGGAAGATTCTTATCTATAAATAGACATTCTTACCAATACTGACCACATTATTGCTTATCAATACTACATACCCAAAAAGCCATAACTCACCTCATATGACACTCGTTCATATAACATTTTTGTTGTTGTGTTTCTGTTGATATGGAGTACCAAATTAACTTCCCCTGGAATTAGTTGTTACCTACAAGGAGTCAATAAGCAGTTGGTTGTTGTTAGTGGACAACTTAAATAACAAAGCATTGAAACAATGGAAGTAATGCATACTTAAAAATAAACTAAGAAAAATTATGCTAAATATAACAAAGAACAAAGCTTAATGATGCAAACAAGTCAAAACAATGTAAACTTTGAAATGAGAACTATAAACTCAAAATGGGAACTCTGGGCAAAAAAACCCTGTAAAAATATCAAAAACAGTGCTAAAAACGAAAAGTGTTGATGCTGGAATAATACCCTTTTTTTCTAGGATAAATTTTCAACATGTTTTAAAAATGGTGGTGAAAACCAATTTTTTGTGCAAAAATTGTCCAAAAAACACTCTCAAAACGAAAAGTGTTGATGTTCGAATAACACTTTTTTTTTTTTTTAATGATAAATTTTGTGCAAAAAAACACTCTCAAAACGAAAAGTGTTGATGTTGGGATAACACTTTTTTTTGTTCAAGGGTAAAATTTCAACATTTCCAAATAATGAGATGAAATATTTTATCATGATCCCGAAAAACATTAAAACTTCAAAAGAATAAAAAAAAC
>APFE030135719.1:56348-69547 GCA_000404065.3 Pinus taeda
ATATTTGTTTTTTTAATTAATCAACATTTGAAAAAAGAAAAATAAAACAACTTGAAAATTCGTTAAGTAATCATAATTTCAAAAAAATTGTGTATAATAAATTTTAAAGTGTGAAAAATAAGTCTTCTAAAAAAAGGTACATTGGATCAACACGTTTCAAAATCAGCATGAAAATCACTAATATTTAAAAACAAATATTTATATTTGATTCATAAGAAAATTTAAAGTGTCAAAAATATGCTCCGAAAAAAAGAAGTGTATTCTACCTCACCACTTTTCAAAATCGAGACACATTTTTACTACCCCTACGAAATGGGTAATCGTATTGGTTATTTAAAATGCCAAAAACTATGGTCTAAAAAAAATATGTGTGTTCTGCATCGCCCCTTTCCAAAATTGGGTCAATTTTTTGCTATCTCTATGAAATAGGTAACAGTATGAGTTCTCGTTTCAAAATTTACGTTGTTTCAACAGTATCTAGGAAAAAGGCTCCCTTTATTGGCTGTTGAAAGTATAAAAGATACAATAGATGAATTCCAAACACTTGGAGAGAATTGTTTGAGCAATGGTGCTAAAAAATTCCTCAACAAGGATTTTTTTTTCTTCAATATCCTTACAAGTTTCCTCTCTCTCTCAAAGAAGTATGAAGACTCTTTCAATGGTGAGATACTCTTCTCTATGAAATGTTGGATTGTTGTGGAACATTTTTTCCAACATAACAATGCTTTATTTCTTCTTGTTTTTGGTCTTCCAATGGCTTGTTTATATCGAAATTTGATTTCTTCTTCCTTCTCTTGGTCCATTAATTAGAAAATGACTTATGAGTAGGACAAAAGGATCCCTTGGGGGCTGCATATCTCTAAGTTGACATCGAAATCGGATTTCCTTGAATGGTACATGTCAGGGAATCCCAATTCAGAGTGTGTGAAGTGGTCCTGAGCTGCTGACTCGGAATTTTGTTCGATCATGTGGCTATCGAGGAAACAGTCGCTAATTTTGGCCTTTTAATGAGCCACACAAGTAGACTTTATAACTCAAAACCTTTGGAAAACTTTGATTTTTGTATTTAATGATGCTTTCAACTAGAAAACCTTCACTTTCACGATCTGTTGAACGATTATGGATGCCATCTGGATTGTACAAATGTGTTTACGATTTTTCCGTGTTAATAGTTGCTTGTTATGTCTGAGAGCCTGATCAACTTCTTGAGAGATAAAGTAACTTACTATGGAGATGGATAGAGAAAATCCTTGATTGAGAATTAAAGATAACCATGCTCTAGAGAAAGTCAAATAAAAAATGTTTGTCTGACGTGGGCATGTCCCATGCTCGTTATGATAACTAATGATCGTACAAGAAATGTTCCTGCCAAGTCATCTTTGATGTGGCTGGTGTGTTGATCGTTGATGATGATAATTGTTTATGCCCTTAGGGGTGGTTCTGACGAATAGAATAAACTTAGTTCCCCCATGCATCAAAAGTAAAGCTTTGTTGAATGAGGTGTTAAAGGATGCATGGGTCTTCGACTCTAGATACATCTCATGCATCAAAATGTAAGCATTATTGAATGAGGTGCCAAAAGGATGTATGGGCCTTCTGCCACATGAGAGAACTACAACAGTCACAAAGTACAGCTAACTTGACATGATAAACTTCGTTGGTGTCGAATGTTAGGGAGACCAATGACATCAATGGGTGATAGTGATTCCAACTATGTCACCCGAGGATTTCCCTTAAGGGGGGGAGAAACCAAGGTACAACTTCAATCCTAAATGGTTAGTGTTGAAGTCGACAGGAAAGAATCCCTGATTACCTGAAATCATGATTCAGGGAATCATGGTGAAGGAACAAAGATGATCGTAGTATGGTGGGTCATGATAATGAGGATTGAAGGTATGGGTGGATAGGGTAAACTTCCCAAGGTTGGAGTTGTAATGTAAGTGGTGTTTGTCAAAAAAAATTCTGAGGAAATGCCCCCATAGTTGGTAGGACATCTAGGGTGGGTATAAGCATGTTCTCACTAGCGCGATGAATGATGAAGGAAAGTGGATCATGGTGTGGTGATGAAATCGATCTCAAACCACAGGAAATTAGGGACTGTTGTTGGGTAACTAACATGAAAATATGGGTGAGAGTCATTTTCCTTATAACAAAAGTTGTACACTTGCCAAAAGAATGATAAAATGGTTTAGGATGTACAAACACAGAGACAAGTGCCCCAAGAGAATGGTGGTTTATGTAATGATGCGGGTAGGGTTCTTTGTTGTGAGCGAGGACCTCATTGGTTGGTCTTGGTACATGGTTGGTGAGGCAAATGAAGTGACACAAATGGGATACTCTGTATGGGGAGGTGATAGGCCAAATGTAGAATGTGGGAGTGTATTCAACTTTATCTAAAAAAAAAATAAAAAATAAAAAAATGAGGCAGCGAGGGAGTAGAGTTGGTAAGCAATAAGTGAAGAAGAGGAGAATCAGGCTAATATTCATGACATGTAAATGAGATGGCTCTCGGGCCAAAGTGAATAGTCATGGATCCCGATGGTGAAGGATGTTCTATGAATGAGCTTATCCATTCATGGGTAGGTGATATCGACTGACATGGATGTTTACTAAGTGCAAGGGGAACGTGGTGGTAAATGTGGTCAAGATGGTGGACCCTGTGGTAAATTTCATAGAAATGATGTTAGGATATGCAAAGCTTTATGCGAAGCCTATCATGTTGAGTGGAGAATGATACCTTAACTTTTGGCAGTCACCGAGGGAATAATTCTGCTGAGAAACTGCTGGGAGACCCGCAACTTCGAGAACCAACTCCCAGAGTGAAAACATCTTGATGAAATCATATATAAGAAAAAATGTGTTAAACAATATGAATCAAAGAACATGGAAAAGAACACCCAAATGGGTACTCTGAATTGGGCCCAAAAATGAGTCTAATGCCGAAATGGAACAGAGGGCTTGATGATGAAGATGATTTCATCTTGATCCTTGTGTCACTAACAGTTTTGAAAACGGAGGTTGTGAGCTCCTAAATAGGGCTTTGGAAGATGAAAAAGATGGCAATATATAGTAAAATGGGGGCCATATGCCACCTCATTTGTACATGCTAACTTGGAGTGCAAAGCTAGGTCCAAGAGTTTTTTTTTATTTATTTTATTTATGTTTTTTTTTTTTTTTTTTCGTAGCAAACACCTATGCACCAGGGATAAGGGCATGTTCTCATAAAACCAAGCAAGATGTCCTATATCTTTGGAAAGGGCCTTGTATGAGGCCACTTCGTTTGGGGAGCATGATACCCCCAACAAGATTTCCTCGACTATGTTTGGTTTAACAGAAATATTTACCTTGACAGTGGGTGATATATTGGATATATTCTCTTCCTCAAATGCATCCAGTGCAGGAACGAGATTCTTGAACCAATCTCCTTGTTCTCGGGGTAGGAACTCTTTAGTTTCTACTGTGCAAATGTTGTGACTCGGTGCCTTAGTAGGTGAGAATTATTTCTTTGGTAAGAAGAAAGAGTGGTGATGCATAATGTCCCAGGGGCAATCTAGTTCCATCATGGCCTCCATAATATCTTCATATGAGTGAAAAAAATGGCCTACAGGTGTTAATAATTGTTGGAGGTCGTGAGTATGGGATTGGGATATAGTGGTGTTGGTTGACAAACAAGAAAATGAATTGGTGATCGCCCTTGTAGAACCTAGTGATGTTGACAATGTGTATATTCCATGGGTCTGCACAGTGAGGGGTGACACTACCTTTGTGATAGGTGTTGTTGTCGCTAAATCTTGCACCTGCAGTATAATTGCGAACAAGGATATCGATTTGCAAGAAAAAAAAGAGGTTGAGAATTATATTGGGAGCAGTGTAAATATAGAGAGGTCAGGAATCACTCTTCTTCCATCCATCAAGTCAGATTGGGGAGCTTCTATAGAGATTATTTCTGAACATGTGGAGTGATGGTTTTTCATCTGGAAGAGTGAGGGTTCTAAAGCTACATTATTCAGAATCCCATCAACTAGAATATCGAGCTACGATTGTGTAGAAAGGTCGATATGTTAATGCATTGGTAGTGGGTATATTGAGCCAAATTACTTGTACCTTCTTAGTAATTCATGAGGCTAAAATTCTTGTGTGCTAGCAGCGATTATTGAGGCTGAATTGTTGCAAGTTTAGGATGGTTGAATACTTGAAGAAAGATTGCCAAATTGGGCTGCAAAATTTGTTAGATCAAACTACTTATTTTAGATAAGGGATTGAGTCACCTATTCTCATCTTTTTCTATGGGGGAGGCTCGAACCGCTAGTGCATTTTCTTCATAATCGGTTCCAGTACTTCAACTTTAGGTAGGTTGAATATTTTCTTGGTTGTAGCTCACTGTCTCAATTCTAGAAGAGGTTGTTCAATCATTGTCGTGTGCCAACTCTTGTTGTGCTCCATCACTAACAACACCATTGGGCTAAAAATCACATCTTGAATAGTTGATTAATTGAAATGGTCTAAATTATTTGATTGGTAGCATGTATTCATCTTCAAAATTGAGGGTTCTCCTAGGTGTTCTTCTCCAAATTATATTCTCTAGAAATTCCTCAAATAAAGATCAAAACTTGCCTCTTTCCATTAGTGTGCTAAATTGTTGGCAAAAGTGGTGTATGGTTTCTTCTATGTATCTTCCATATTTTTCTCTTTAAATGTTTGTGGAAAATTGTAAAAGAAAATTAAAAATATTTTTGGAAACATTTGCTTGAAGAATTTTTTAATTTGCTAGAAGATTTCGCTGGTTTATTACAGTGGTATCAGAGCATGAATCTAGCCAGTTGTGGTTGATATTGAGGAAAGGAATTCAAGGACTAGAATTGAAAGTTGAAGGTAAGATGCTTCCAAATCATAAATTTGAAGATTATGACCAAGACTTCGCAAACATGTTAGAACAAGTGGAATAATGGCTATTATCAAAGAAAGAAAAGAGAAATTACAAGCTTAAAATTGAAGATCTTGAAGCAGAAGTTGAGAAAACAAGAAAAACTGAAGAGGAAGACTTGGAGGCAGCCAAAGATCAAGAAGCCTTGAAAACAAAAATATGAAGAGTGCAAGGGTCTAGGAGTAGCAATGAAGTGTTTGGTATCAAATGAACATTTTTTTATTGATGGTTTCTGTACACAAACACAAAAATTGCCTCAATTGTTTGGACTTCAACGTGTGACTGGCGTGTTACTAACTTCAAAGACACTGGATTCCAAAGAGGCATTTAAAGTTGGACTTGTAGATGATGTTGTAGCTCAATAAGACCTTATTGTAGCACTAGAAATTTATTAAGGAATTAGGTTGGAGGCATACCAAGATTTTATCATAACCTCTGAAGCAAAAGGACTCATACATGTTATTTTTGCTTGATGTTTATCTCTTAAGGGTCTTGGAGTTAAGGCTTTTGTGATCCGTATTGAATTAAGAAAACAAAAGTTTCGGTAGAAATCACATCAAAGAATTTTTGCCCACGCATTTCGAACCATCCAGTGTGGTTCATCGTCAGGACAAGATGAAGGAGCGGATCTTGGCACACGTTTAAATAGAGATCAATGTAGAGACCATTCATTCAAATAACGGCTATAATAAACTGATAGTTTATAAAAAAATATTATTTAATTTATAGCATCAATTATATTAAATAAAATCAAGAAATAGATAAAAGTTTGAAATAAATAACAAATATTCAAAGTCAAACAAGGAGCGAGGTCAAAAATATATAACAAGCCAAAAAAAAAGCTAGTTTAAGAATAAAATTATTTAATTTATAGCATTAATTAATAGTGCCAATAATATTAAATAAAATCAAGAGATGGATTAAGGAGAAAATTAAATATGGACTAAGAAGAAACAATTAGAACCAAGGAACGCTGCCAAAACATCAAGACCCTAAAGACCCTAAAAAACTGGAATCAAGACCCTATTAATCAAAAAATAAAATAATGAAAAACTCAGAAAATAAAATCAAAATAAAAAAGACAAATCAACTATAAATTAAGTGGTTAAGGCACTACAAATAAATCAAGGAACAGGAAAAAAAAAATAATAAAATAAACAAAGTCTAATGAAGAAAAATAGATAAAGAAAATAAAAATAATTAAAAGAGTCCAGAATAATCAAAAGGATAAAACATAATAGATGAAAGGAAGGCCAAGAAAAATGAATAAAATAAACAGTCTAACGAAGAAAAAATACATAAAGAAAATAAAAATAATTAAAATAGCTCAAAATAATATAAAACATGATAGATGAAAAAATAATTATTGACTGAACAAACTACAAAAGAAGATAAAAAAACCTATATAGACAAAGAACCTATATTGATTCCTGATCCAGTTAGAAAAGTTGTCATAGTTAAAGATGCTTTTATGGGTTCTGGAATAGTCACTGCTTTGGCTTTTGAGTAAATTCCATCATAAACATTTAGAGTAATTCATTGAAACTTGTATCAGACCACCAGAACTATGCATTCTTGAGGAAGTTGTTGTCCCATGGTAATCCAGAGTTCATGATTAAGCTCCAGGGAGAAGGATGTATTTTTCATAGTAAACAAAATATGTGTGGAAAGGCATGCTTGGAGATGGATTCATCTAATGGGAGTGTGCAACAACAAAACTTTTCAAACCTCCCATCTGCAACCCGTCCAACAAATACATCACAGGAGACTTTGTGGCTTCTACCTCGTACCATTATGGATCCAGTAGAATTCGAAAAGCTACTCGATTCAACTAAAAATGCTTGCGTGGAAAATGCAAAGACTGATTACCGGGGTTTTTTATATGAAGCCAAGGTTCAAGGAGAAATTGGAATTACAAATCTAATATGGTCTGGAATGGAAAGAAATTATAATGTGGTGGTTCTCGATTTTGCTGAACCAAATATTAAAATACTTATTCAATTTTTGTGATAAAAAATTCTCTTTCAAATTCATGTTAATGCTGGTTGATAAACTAATTAATAGGATGGAAAAAACCAGCAGTACCTGATGATGAAAGTGAAAGGGATGTTTCTGAAGACAAAGATGAATGCATTGAAACCATTTTTCAGTAATGGAGTCACGAAGAGATAAGATTATGATATCCAGAAATATGGCAAAAATAAATTCAGGAATATGAAACACAAGAAGCAAAGCAAAGAAGATAGTTTGAAGATGCAATGTTTTGGCAACAATCCATAGTTGAACAAATATTTGAAGAGGAAGTTGTAGAAGATATGATCCAATTGTCTTTCAAAACAAGTTCAAGTCAAAGAAATTGCAGAAGCAACAAGTGAATAAAGCCTAGATGAAAAGCAAAGGAGACAAAACATAAATTCACACACAAAACACATGAGTTGTGGCTCTTCTATTGATCACACAAAATTTGATTCTTACAATGAATCCGGTGAAGGGTATTTAAACCTTTTCGACTAGCAACTCGCCTAAAATATCTTAACATGCACACACACTTAAGTCAGTGAACTCACACTCTAAATATGAACTGTAATTAACACTTCATCCATCACTCATTTTAACTCAACACTTAGTTCTCTCTAATTTTAACCAACCCCTCATATAAGAATACTTACAATTTTTATTATTGATACTCGTCCACAGATTGGGAGATATGGGGTTGATGCAAAGTATTTCAGTTGGGTAGGAGATTAATAAGAAAATTTAAGGAATGAATGAATTGTCTCAAGTAACGACTATTGGAGCTAATGTTGTAACTCATGGAATACCATATCATAAGACTTGCTCGTTACATACATTTGGAATTCGTTGGAGAAGGTAACATGTCATTATGGAAACTAACTATTTGATTATTTAATACATTTGAAATTCGTTGGAAAAGGTAACGTGTCATTATAGGAACTACGGGATGAATTATTATTTCCGTTACGAGGGCAAAAAATTTAACGGTTTTCAATTCCTATTTAAAGCGAAAAAATAATTAAAATCAAAATCCAGAGCGAAACCAATTCAGAAATACCAATTTCGTAACTTCTCCTTTGGTCATTTCTCCACATGCAGTTACAGCTGCCTTCTTTACACACATATATATAATATTATATATATAAACAGATGCAAAACATACATATAAATATTGAAACAGATTCTTTTACAGGAGCAGGGAAGGTTTATCAAATTTAAAAAAGAAAATATTTACGCAAAAGGCCAGGTGTTTTTATTGGCTCCCGTTGGGGGCGGCCTTTCTAATACAACATTGTAAATACAGATTGTATTTTGATACAGCGTTTTTCTACCGTGAGACGACAGAAAAACTTATTGTTTGGTACCCCTAGTATATTCATAGAAAAACTTGTTGTTTGGTACGCCTAGTATATTCTTTCAGGCGCGGACCATAGTGTAACATTTATTAGTATCAATGTGTTTGATTGATTAAGCATTAAATGCACATTCAGCTGGAGTCGTAGCAAACCTTCCCGACGTGTCGTGACAGTAATCGTAGGTCATGTAATTTTTGCGAACCCAATCAAGTTTCCCCAGCTGAGATTCATCTAGGCTTTGAAATTCCGGCTGCTCCCACCAATTGTTGGCACATGGAAGAGATGAATTAGATGGCGCGCTGCATGCATTCACTTCAAATGATTGGTAAGAGGCCACAAAAGGAGCTTTACTCCAATCTATTTTAACTCTTCCTCCATCAGTGGCCCAGTTTTCCCCGTTCCAAAGGGTGGAGAGGATCCTCATGGGTCGACTATTCGGATATGGGATACCCGCAGTTTCTTCATTGTTCTTGAACACCCTGATGGGGATAGAATCAACCCAAAATCTGCTCACAATATGCAAAATATACATATATTACAATGCAAACAAAGACTAGAAATAAATTCATGATCTGTTTCAGTTATAAGGAATAAGCACATACACGATTTGATTGTGGTTCCAAAGAATTGAATAGTTATGGAAGTCCGCGGTGGGATCAAACCACAGATTCAATCTTTGTTCTCTATTCCCAAAGCCATTCGCAAAGACGTTTGTTTGTAGAGTGTACGGATTTCCCGGCAGATTCCCCAGAAATTCGTAGTCAAGTTCATCGTGCGAAGCCGCGTCGGACGACATCTGAATGAAAAATACCAACATTAATATATTGAAGTTTTAATTATCTATGTCGGAAATTGGGTTCAAGTACTGTAGTTGATAATGAATCTTCATTCTTGTGCCAAAATAGCTACTTACATAATAGGAAGTGACTGTTCCTGCCGAGTTTCCAGACACCAGCTTAATACTCATGCTCAAGCTGCCGAAGAGGTATTCCTCTTTGGACTGAAAACCAGAACCTGGTGAACAACTAGAATTATTATTACAATTCTCAGCATTCAATACAATTATGTCCATAAAAAAGAAATATTGTACCTGAGGCTTTATCCATAGTGAGCTGCGCTGTTTGGCCATTATTCAACAATTGAACGGTTCCCCATGAAATATCGAAATTGTCGTTGAAACTGGAGGATTCTACGGAGGACAGAATCAGATTCACGACTGAACTTATGTACACTATTTTTCGCCAATTGATTCCAAATCCTAAAAGCTTTGCGCGGCGCTTCATTGCTGATGATGACGATATTAAAAGGCTGGATTGTCGAAGTTACTTGCTTTTTTCGCAACGGTGTACTGCACATCTGACAAACAAGCTGACACGAGTGAATCCCCTGCCCTCTAAATATATGATGCAGAAATCTAACTTGGAGCCCTGTAACAGCTCTCATAATCAATACGAGAGAAGAATTATCAAAATAAATGACATCATAGAACAGCCGACTGTCGCGCAGTTATCTAAATGAGTACTCCATGCTGGATTCCTTAATCTGTGATTGTTCAAATGAGACGCAAAAGCTTTGTAAGTTTTGGTGATTGGGCGGGTATTACCTCCGCACGGTAGCTAAAATAGGAAGAGGCTTGACAAGCCGGCAATGCAACCCTTAATTTCAAACATTTTTTTAGTTATAGATTCTGATATAAGTTTTTTTTTAAGTCTTGCTAAATTATGCTAAATTATAAATTCGACAATGAGATATTTCTTAATATAATTGTAACCACTATATTTGATATAAAACCTTTTGGAATTACAAATTCACCATAATTTAAACCAGGAAGAAAAAAAAAAAAAAAAAATACACTTCAAACTACGGCGGTCCGGTCCTCATTGAATTAATTGTAAATATGTCAGTAAATCCGAAGGATGTGTCTGCATATCCGTGGTATGGCGTGGTATTTCTGATTAGCATGAAATCTTGGACTAACTTGAAATTATTATCAATTATATTTTCACTTATTTAAGTAATTAATTTTATGATAATATTGTCATATTAAATTTTATTAATTAAATTAACAAATAATATCTTAAAAATAGAAAGAGATAAGTGAAAAGCAAACTACGATTTATTCGAGATTTTACTATTACTCTAACTCACCTACTTACAAAATGAAGAAATTCCATAAGAACGTTACACAAACGATAATGAGAAACCTCACTCAACCAAAACTTGTAAGTGATTTACCTCATTCCTTGCCCGGAAATAAATAAGTTAATCCAAGATTTCACGCAAACAACAATCGGAAGTCTAACTCAACCTAAAGTATTAACTGCTTGCCAGCTCTACAAGGCGATATGTTTTTAAAAATTATTGCGACTGTTTTTTAGTATAAGTAACACAGATTCCCTAAAACCAACAATAAGTTACGTAGTGTTCGATTGTCTTGGAAATTAGATTGTTCCTGAAATGGCTCGTCAAGAGCCAATGATTGCACCTGTTTTTATGCATAAATAACACAGATTCCTTAAAACCAACCATGTTACATCGTCTACCCTTGCTTTGGAAATTAGATTGTTCCTGAAATGGCTTTTCAACAACCATTCTAATACATGGCTATTAACGTTACAAATTTCTAGTGTAGTTTTAATTTTTTATTATATTTGGTGAGGTATAGTGTTAAATAATTAGTTTTGTTTTGATTGGGTATAAATTTGTTTTTATAAAAAAATTATGTCATTTATCTATAGTTTAATATTGAAATATTTTTATTTTTTTTCATTATTATTTAAACTTATTTATCTGTAATGTAATTAATTGAGATGTTATTATGGATTGTTTAGTAATTAGTTACTAATTTTTTTTAGTTTCTTTTTTATTTTGACTTTCTTCTATTTTCTATTATTCCATTTTCATGACTTTTACTTTTTTTTTCTTCATATTTGAATTTAAGATGATTTATTATTATGTTAAAAACATATTTCAATAATATTTAATTATAAAATGTTGACACCTAATCCTTGTGATTGGGTGAATTTATGTAAATAAATAAATTAGAAATATGAACAATCATTAAGAGATGAACTGAACAGTCTCTCCCTCATGTATATAACAAACACGAATAATACAATCAAATCATTTTTGCCTTATGGAGTTACTGCCTGGCCTGACATGGTATCAAAGCCAAGTTTCCTAAAATTAGTTGTAATTCCTTGAATCAGTTTTTCTGGCTCTCTACCATAACCATTTTTTTCTGCCCCCTATTCTCTAACCATTTTTATTCATATTCACCATACACTGCGCTGCTCACCTTTTGAAATACCTTCTGGACATTGTCAGAGGCGTTGGAGGATTTGACAGTGGTAGGCGTTGGAGGCAGGCAGAAGCGAGCAAACGTTGATTCTGGTGGTTTCATGGAGATGAGGTTCCACAGATCCCAGGTCTCCCATTGCGCAGCAGAACCACACTCCAGCTACTGTTATGTTTTATGTTTAATACACAGTCTTGGTGTATTACATTGATTACTGCGTGTGGGCGATGATAATAGCTCTCGGATTTACACTGCTCTGTATTACCTTGAGTTTATTCCATATATTTGTATTACACTACTCGTATTACGTTTACGTTGCCCATATTACATTTACACTGCTCCGACAAGTATTATTGTTTAACACTACCCATACATTACATATAGTTACGCTGTGGTATTCGTTGTTGGTTCCGTTATCGGTGCCTCACAGGGCTCCCTCTGTTGTTGTTGTGTTTTCCTTGTGTACCGATTCCATCAATTCTTCATTATCATTCGCTGAGTACTTATACCCATTACATCTTTCACAAACTAGTTTTGCACTTTACTGCCACACCAACACTGGTTTGTCTAGTCTCAATTCTGCAACACCGATATATTTGAACGTTTTCACATATAGTTGAACGTTGGACGCAGATACATTTGAACGTTGTCACATGAATGCATTCAATCATATCCATGGTGGGAATAGTTCTCACTGGCAAGGAGAACTATCTCGAATGGTCCTGGATGATAAAACACACCCTCATTTTCAATGAGTTGTGGAAAGGAGTGTGTGTTGGAGACGGAGACAATGAACCAGTACAACCTACCTCAGACAAAGAGCTCATCATTTGGGAAAACAAGAACAGCAAAGCTTATGCATTAATCGCAGCATCTGTAAATGAAGAGGTGAGTCGCCATATTTCGTCATATTCAACTACTTTTAAAGCCTTACAAAAGCTGAAAGAACTCTATGACTCACATTCTGCACTTGAAGTTGTTCAACTAATGATTAAACTCTTCACTCTTGAACTGCAAAATAATGATCCTCTTTCTCTTGCATCTGAAGTAAAGTCTATAATGCATGATATCAAATCCACTAAGGTTGAATTGGATATTCCTCTTATCGCTTTTCTCAAGGCACTTTATCCTACTTAGTCCAATTATCTTGAGTCATTGCAAGCACATGGGAATCTCAAAGATATCACCTTTGACTCTCTTGTGAAAAAGTTTGCTGAAAGAGAGAAAGATTTTTGAAAGAAGACAACCCCTAAATCTTCTGAAGAGGTTGTGTGCCTTGCTCATAAAGAAAAGCATCCTGCTCAAGATTCTTCAAGAGGAAGAGGTGGTCGAAGAGGAAGATATTTCAGAGGCATGGGGGGCAGACATTCTCAAGGAGAAAAGGCAGATCTTCACTGCATACGCTACAAAAGAAATGTATCACATAATGCCTCTACATGAAAGCTACCATGGGAAAAAATTGAACATAAAAGAAACCAACTGAAAGGTAAAACTGATGATACAGACAAAGGCAAAGCACTTGAATCCGCTCACTATGTTGTGGCACAATGTAACATTGGAGTAAATGAAGATTTATTTAATGCTTCACTTGCTTCTTGGAAAAATG
>APFE030135720.1:0-49215 GCA_000404065.3 Pinus taeda
GACCAAGGCCAAACTTATATTAATAAATTTAATATTATTATTATTTTTATAATATTAAAATTAATAATATAATATTCTATTTATAGAAATTAGTAAAATTAGGTACAATGAATAGTAACATAAGTAATTTATTTAGTTAAGTAACATTAGGTTATTAATGAAATAATACTAATGGTTATTACGAATTTATTATTAATATTTTTGTACTGTTAAAATTAATAATATAATATTCTATTTCTAGCTATTAGTAAAATTAGGTACAAAGAATCGTATCATAAGTAATTTATTTAATAAAGTAATACTAATGGTTATTATAGATTTATTATATGTTTGATTGATTTCTTATGAAGAAGTAATGTAGGTTACATAGATAAATTAATAATAGTATGTAAGAATAAGAATAAATGAATAAATAAAGAATTTAGCCGTTATGTAGCCGTTGGAGTCTCTGCTCAGTCTATTTAGCATGCTAGGCCAGATCTGTGTCTTCAACTTGTCCTGATGATGAACCACACTAGTTGGTTCGAAACGCGTCGACAAAGGTCTTTTTCATGTGATCTTCGCTGAAGCTCTTCTTATAACAATGATCAATCACAGAAGCCTCAATTCTACAATTGTTTCCATGCACGGTATAGCCATCGCATCTAAAGTTCACCATTTTGAACGGGCACGCTTGCAGGTCTCGAAGTTGAAGACAGATCTAGCGTTTTTGAAGAGATGCAGAGATTCCGTAGTTATCCCGGTCTTCGCCCAGATCAGTCATCGTCTCCACACTCCTTCTAATCATGGAGTGTTCGTAAGAGCCAGTCTTGCGCTTTTGAGATCTGAAATTGATAGGGTCGGGAGAAACCTAGATCATCTCTCTCAGAACCTTCTGGTTTTGCACTTGGAGCCCTCTAACGTGATCTGTCCCTCAGTTTGGGCTAGAATAGATGCTTGCTCTCCATTAAAATCCTTGCGATTGGAGGAGATCAGAGGGCAAAAAACAGGCTAAGAAGTTTCAAGGCTTAGCCCAAAAATCTGCGAGGGATGATTTGTTGGGTGGTAGTTCCCATAGCCGTATTTCTGTTTCTCAGAAATCGGCCCTCCGGTCTTGGGTTTCGTCCTTTAGTCAGGAATTATCTGGAGATCGCGTCCTTAACCCTGCGTCCAGGCAACCATGATGCAGTAGCAAGTCGGCCCCGTCATCTTTGAGCCATGCTGGTCTCTCGGATTGCTCTAACGTGGTGCATTCCCCTGGTTCCGCAGAGCAACATGTAATCAAGGAATTTAACCAGTCAGAGCTGCCGCATCGGGTTTCTATGGCGGTTGATGGGTAGGGTCCGGGATTGGCGAGGGCATTGGTAAAGGTATCGGGTGCTCAAGTTAAGCTCAATGACGAGATTGGGGTAGCTGCCTCTACCCCACGCAGCAAAGGTCCACTTCTGAGCAGCGTGAGTGGTTCGCAGCGCTGTAACCTCGCCATAAGCGAAGAATCAGTTGTTGCTAGCTGTGGACGGCATTCAAGTGACGAGGATGATAAGGTGGTCCGTAGATTAGGTCTTGATGAATCAGAAGACATGTGCATTGTCAACTCGGGAGATAGAAGCAGTGTCAATCTGGTTTATAAGTTTGATGTTGGGACTTTAGTCACGCCCGCACGCATGGAATGCCTGAGGCGTAGCCCGAAGATCCAGCTCGAAGAATCAGCCGAGACAAGCAGAGAGGTCTCGCCCGCTGGAGCGTGCGTGCAATCGAGAGTTAAGGTAAATGGTGCTGTTGCAGTTGTGGGCTTAGTTTCCGCAGCTCAGATTCGATCTCCCCATAATGAAGATCTGGCGACGCTCGCATGTTTGGACGGTATTTTTCCGCGTGTAGGCAGCGTCATCAAAGCGGAGTGCCCAGAGGAGGTAAGCAAGGTAAATCAGGAATCCAATAGCGTGTTTGACTATAGTCTCCGCAATAGCTTCTTCATCCATAATGTTCCTAGTCCAAGTAGTAAAATAGGTATGGATAGCGTAGCCTTCATAGACCGTAAATTAAAAAACATATCTGCGAGTAGCATCAATAGTGATTTAAATAAAAAGTATGAAGATAATAAACATAACATTATTAAAAGCAATAAAAATAAATATGTTATTAAGAATAGTTTATATAATAACTACAATAAAGGTATGGATAACGTAGCCATCTTAGACCGTAACATAAAAAACATAACTGCGTGTAGCATCAATAGTGATTTAAGTATAAAGTATGAAGATAATAAACATAACACTAATAAAAGCAATAAAAATAAAGATATTATTAAGAATAGTTTATATAATAACTACAATAAAGTTATTACTAATAGGAATAAAGCATATATGAACTTAAATGAGAATAAGAATATTATAAATAATCCGCACACTCCATATAACAACAATATTGAATATAACAAAAGCATTAGCATAGGTAACTATATAGATAACAATATGAACTATGATGGCGTTTATATTAATAAAATTAATAATTCAGAAAATTCTAGGAATAATAATAATGAGTTTGAGTTACATGATATCATCAAGAATGAAATGGATAATGATAATATGATTCCTAATAATAGCATTAATAATTTAGGTATTAGCAATAATGTGTTTGGTAATAATAATTGTTTTATTAATGATGATAGCATAGGTGATTCTAACAAGAGCATTGTATGTCAAGATGGTAATGCTGCTCCTGGCATTAGTAATGAGCATGAGAACCTCTGCAACTTGGTCTCTCTTCCCTCATCTTCTCAGAATAGGAAGGTTGTTAACCTTTCTAGCTTTTCCTTCTCCCCGTCCGTTTTTAGTCTTTTAAGCAAGGGCTTAAATTTTGCCCTTGCCCCTAGAAAAATCCCTATTGACGACATTATTTGTGACGTGGAGCATGGAATCAGAGATCTGCTTGATAATATTAAGGACACCATAAGGCAAGATTGCGCTGTGGTCCTCGGGAAGGCTAAACCCCCTCGGAGGAACCTCATTAAGGAGGAACTCTTTGCCCTAAAGTCCTTAAATCAGAATGAGGATATTGTGGTCCTTAAAGCGGACAAAGGAGGGGCTACGGTCATCCTCAACAAAGAAGATTACCATAAGAAGATGTTAGATCATCTTCACAACAGTGGCAGTTATAAAAAACTGGCCAAGAACCCTCTAAAGAAAATCTCTAGGACAGTGGCTCACGCCATCGAGTCTAGTAACTTGGTGGGTGCCCTATCCCGTAAGCTCATTGAGAGCAATCCCATCGCTCCTAGAATCTATGGGATGCTTAAAATCCACAAGGAAGGGGTCCCTCTGAGGCCTATCGTCAACACCATCGGGGGTCCGACCTACCTTCTGGCCAAGTTTCTGGCTCTTAAGCTTAAGCCCCTGGTTGGCCACACTGAGTCCTTTGTGAAGGACTCTTCATCCTTCATCAAGGATCTCAAGGATATTAGGCTTGACCCTGAGGACATTCTTGTCAGCTTTGATGTGGTCTCCTTATACACTTGCATTCCTATAAAAGAGGCCATGGAAGTGATCTATCGCCTAACAAATCCGGATACCGCTCATTTGGTTGAAGTTTGTCTCACTTCCATGTTCTTCTGTTTCGAGGGTGAGTTCTACGAGCAGACTTGTGGTGTTGCCATGGGTTCCCCCCTCTCCCCGACTGTGGCGAACCTCTTTATGGAAGATTTCGAAGCCAAGGCTCTTACCTCGGCTCGTCTCCCTCCTAAGATTTGGAAGAGGTATGTAGACGACACTAATGTCATCTGGTCCCATGGCCATGAGGAGCTGGATCGTTTCCTGAATCACCTCAACGGCCAGTCCTCGGCTATTAAGTTCACCATGGAAAAAGAGGTCAATGGCAGCCTCCCTTTCCTGGATATTCTTATTTCTAGGAAGAAGGATGGCTCTCTCTCCCACACGGTGTTCCATAAGAAAATGCACACAGAGCAGTATCTTCACGCTAATTCCCATCATTTCCCTGCTCAGAAGATGGGTGTTCTTAACACTCTGGCTACGTGTGCCCTCAGGATTTCGGATAATGAGAACCTGGATAGCGAGAGATCCCACCTCCTTGATGTTTTTGTGGAAAACGGATATAGTAGACACCTAGGTCGGAAGGCTTTCCTTACGGCCTCTAAAAATGCATTGAGGAAGGAAAAGCCTAAGGAGCGCCATCTAGGTGTCCATCTTCCCTATATCCAAGGGACCACTGACAAGATTGCTCGGATCCTTAGAAAGCTTGATATTCCCTCTACCTTCAGGCCCCTCAGAACCATTCGTAATTCCCTGCGATCGGTGAAGGATCCTGTCAACCCCAAAGACATGAAGGGTGTATATCTGATTCCTTGCTCTTGTGGGACACCCTATATAGGGGAAACAGGGCGCTCCATCCAACAGAGAATTTGCGAGCATGCAGCAGACCTGAGGCATGGAAGAACAAAATCCTCAGCCTTAGCTGAACATGTGGACAAGACTAAGCATCATGTCTGCATCGAGGAGGCCAAAGTCATTGCCAGGGTGGATCGGTTCCATCATCGCAAGTTAAGGGAAGCTATTGAAATTGAGCGAAGACCCAACAATCTCAACAGAGATGATGGTGGAAGGTAAGTAGAAGTTGGATCCGTCGTCTTAGGGTTTCTTCCTCCCCCCTTTGTTTATCCAGGGTGCGTTCTTCTTAGTCGTTTAGTTTAATCCTGCATATTATGTTCCTCCTGTATTTATGAGTATTATTATTAATATACAATTTTAGGTATTTATCTAATTTGATTTTATGTAGATGTATGATTTTTTTTTTTTTTTGATGAGGGTCCTCTTCCGGTTTTGGGAGTTAATTATTTAATTCATAAGATGTATCTAATCTTTGATGTATGCTTGGGTCTAATTTTATTATGTTATTGTCATTTTATTTTTCGATTTGTGATAGTTATTTATTTTCAGCTCTTTATAAGCATGGCTTTTCTAGATATTTTTCTATCACTATATGATTAAAATAATATATATATATATATATATATATATAAACAAATTAAATTATTTAATTGCCAAAACTAACCTCTTAAGATTAGTATTAATAATTGGTAAATTTAATTATAAACAGATTAAACTTAATACTACATCAAAAGTAAATAGTATAGTTTTATATACAAAATTAACAGACCTTCAATAAACATTTCATATATATATTTAGTTAATAATAAATGAATAACTTATGGTTTTTAAATTACCATTAAAATTCTTTATTTATTCATTTATTCTTATTCTTACATACTATTATTAATGTATCTATGTAACCTAAATTACTTCTTCATAAGAAATCAATCAAACATATAATAAATTTATAATAACCATTAGTATTACTTTATTAAATAAATTACTTATGATACGATTCTTTGTACCTAATTTTACTAATAGCTAGAAATAGAATATTATATTATTAATTTTAACAGTACAAAAATATTAATAATAAATTCGTAATAACCATTAGTATTATTTCATTAATAACTTAATGTTACTTAACTAAATAAATTACTTATGTTACTATTCATTGTACCTAATTTTACTAACTTCTAGAAATAGAACATTATATTATTAATTTTAAAATTATTAAAATAATAACAATATTAAATTTATTAATATAAGTTTGGCCTTGGTCCTAGAGTCTAAAATAGCCGTTATGTAGCCGTTGGAGTCTCTGCTCAGTCTATTTAGCATGCTAGGCCAGATCTGTGTCTTCAACTTGTCTTGATGATGAACCACACTAGTTGGTTCGAAATGCGTCGACAAAGGTCTTTTTCATGTGATTTACGCCAAAGCTCTTCTTATAACAATGATCAATCACAGAAGCCTCAATTCTACAAGCATAGTAGTACTAGTCACCTTATTACACCCATGGAGTCATTACCCTATCTACCATTTAATACTTTTTTTTTTTTTAAGAGAGATATATAAAAATGTTTTCAGAGTGTTCAACGAAGATACGTGCAATTTTTTTCTTGCTGGTGAAATGTTTTTTGGATACAATTCAACTTTAAATACTTTTATCATTCTAATAATATTAATATTAATATTGAATAATCTTTACACCTGTCCATTCTAATACTAATATTAATTATTATTATTTAAGATATACATTTATTATATATCATTAATCTTTAGTCTAATAATTTATAAAATAATATTTTTATTAAATAATTTAATAATTTCATATAATTTATTTAAAATTTAATATATAAATATTTAATATAAAATATTTAGGTTTTAGATTTTTTATATAAATTTTCCGTACATTTTAGTTTTTAAATATAATTTAATAGATTAATAAGTGTCGGGGCGGGGAGTTATAAAGTACCATTTGATATGCATTTTTTAATGGATTTAAATTAAAAACTTAGGTTTTAATTACTAAATTCGATTATAAAATATTTAGATTTAAATATTTATTAAAAGTATATATATATAGTTTGTCATTTTTCTCTTATGTTTCTTAGCTAACTATTTTAAATTTTGTTTTTTTTTTTCTATTTTTACTTTCTTGTTTATTTATTCTTTTGAGATAAATGCCTTAGACTATACTATTGGTGCAGTCCTCACTCAACACGATAATCCAGTGGCTTATCATAGTGAGACACTTTTTGATACAATTCGGAAGTACCCCATCTATGATAAAGAGATGTATTCCATCATGCAAGATTTCCGATAATGGAAGAAATATATTCTAAGGAAGGAGATGGTCATCCACACCAATCACCAACCTCTTTAGTTTATACAGACACAAGGTAAGTTGCAGAACAATCACCATCAGAAGTGGTCTACATATCTACAATAATTCCACTTGAAAATTAAATACAAAAAGGGTAGCACCAATAATGTTGTAGACTGCCTCAGCGGGCCCCTAGTTACAACACTAACTACTGTTCTCAACTCTTGTGGCCACGAGACCTCTGGATGGCCATAATTATACAAAAATGATCCAGAATTTGCCTCCACATACTAGATGTTAGTAGATGGAAAGCAAGTTCCTAATTTCCACCTCTAAGACGCATTATTATGCTACATGGGCCACGTTTTTGTTCCTTCAAGCAAGTGTGCCAAGATGATTTGGGAGGCACACTACAGTCGAGTCACAGGACACTTTGGTGTGGAGAAAGTTGTGGTTGTATTACGGAAGTACTTTTATTGGCCTAAACTCCAACTGGATGTTGGGAAATATATCAGACCTTGCATTGCCTATGCCATCGCTAAGGCAACCATCAAGAAGAAAGGCTCGTACACTCCTCTACCTACTCCCAGCCAGCTGTGGGAATCCATCTCCTTGGACTATATGTCTAGCCTCCCTTCTACTAATCATGGTAATGATTGTGTATTTTTTTTTATGGACAAATTTTCTAAGATGGCTATATGGGTGGCCTGCAAGAAGCATATCACAGCAGAGGAAACTACCAAAATCTTATTTAAATGAGTATGGGTACATTTTGGGATCCCACAGACCATTATATCAGATAGAGATAGGAGGTTCCTAAGAAAATTTTGGTCAAGAATTTGGACACTATTGGACACCAAGCTCACCAAATCGACTTCCTTCCATCCACAGACTGATGGCCAAATGGAGGTCGTCAATAGGATGATAGTGCACATACTCCACATGTACAACTCCAATCATCCACAAACCTGGGACGAGAGTCTTCCCTATGTGCAACATACTTATAATAGAGCTCTCCATAGCTCGAACTATCGCAGTCCCTTTCAAGTGGGTCTAGGATTTCAACCATTGTGTCTGATTGATGTTGTCATGCCTCATGTGACTACACAGATAAAATCCACACATGTATTGTCGAAGGCTGATAAAGCGATCATATTTATTGAATGCATCTAAAACATCTACCAACATGTTCACAACATCTTAGACATGTCAAATGACAAGTACAAGCAGTGACATGATCAACATCGGGTGCCACACAAGTTTCTGGTGGGCGACAAAGTTTGGTTTCATTTGCAGAAAGAGTGCCTTACTGGAGCCCATCAGAAGCTCAGACCACTGCGATCTGATCCTTATACCATTACCAAGGCTATGGGAGAATGCTTTTCAGATCAACATTCCACCATTCCTTGGCCTGCACCCAATATTCAATGTTGACCACCTTCGACCATACTTCCCATCATTAATGGACACATCAAACATTGCAGAACAACTCACACCAATAGAGTTAAACAAAAATTGTATGGAATAGGACAAAACTAATCGGATTATGGACACATAGGTCAAGAACACTCACCAGCAGAAGATCCAACTATACCGGGTTGTCAAAGTTGGCTAACTCTTGCACTAAGGCAAGTGGCTCACCAGGGACCTGTTGACGCAGTGAATTTTCGCTATGCAAACAAAGGGAACCAACCCAATCGCATACCCTGATTAGATCTGCTTTCGTTTGGAATGGCTAGTTCCGACGGGTTTTAAAGGACCCCATAAACTGCTATAGGTGTTGAAAGATTGCTCCCCGGAAGAAGACTTCCATTAAATCAACAAAAGAAACAGCTAACCTATATGTATCAGATCCTATCTATACTGATTCTAACTACATATGCTAGTCCTAACTATTCTAATCTATCCTGCAAGAGCATAAAAAAGAGAGATTAAACATCATATATAGATTCTAAGTCCAAATGAATCAATTACTGGTTCACAAATGAACAAGGTTGTATTAAATCTTAATTGCAAGCTAATTACTCATACAAGAATACACATTCCTTTCCATACAAATAAAACTTGCAACTGATGTTTAACAAGGTTTTGAATCAGCAACCGCTCATGAATTAACCATGGTAACAAATTATATTTGAATAACCAAGACTAGTCATGAACCGTTTGTTATCAATATACACAAAAACAAAACATATTTATATTTATGCCAACAACAACACCCTAATTCTAAACACATGAAAGAAAAGGAAGATAAGTCGGAAAAAGGCTCCTTCTTGACCCAAATAGTCTTTTTTATTAGCACAATAAATCGAAAAGTTGTTCTGCCCCTCCCAAAACAAAAGTCCTCCTCCCATCTCTAGAGGTAATATTTATGCAGAAAAAAACTGACCCTCCGTATTCCCCTCGAATTTCTACCTTCCTCCCCTTTTCAGTATACAAATCAAAATATATAGACATAGAATAGTCGGTGAAACCATTGACACGTCAAGGTCACATGTGCTGGAGCATTCTATTTCCTAGGGGGAATGAATGGATGCAGATGGAAAGGAGAATGACTGCGTGTCATCTCCTCATGATGAAACTCGGGACAACATCATTTACGGAATACATAGGTAACGCATGGAAACTCGACCGTGAATGCTTAAGGCCAGATCTTAAATAGAGTACACATGCATATATATATTCTTCAGATCTACTTATGCATCTTTTACCCAGAACCATTCTTAATGCTTACTGGTGGGCTCCAGTATTGCAACAATAATGCTACAACTCCTGGGACTCCCTTCTTTACTTTTATCAACCTGGTAGTTCGTAACAAACTTGGAAGTGACAGTGTTGTATGCACAAGTACTAGCTCTTGCTGCGGCTATCACTTGGTCAGCTGGCACGAGTCCGCTAGGAGCTTAAGCCAACTTCTATGAGCTCTTAGAAGAAGCTTTTTAACTGATGGATGAAAGCTAACTCAAAGAAGGCTAATCTACTTGCAGAAAGAAACTAAAAAGCTAAAAGGAAATGCAAGCCCTAGCAAACCCTAATTTTACCAGTTAGCACTACTGATGCAAGAAAGAGGACGAAAGCTACTGAAAGAGATGCCATTGACTTCTAGGAAGGTAAAATGCATGTGTTTGAACTACTTCTATAGTAAAATCTGAAGAAAAAAAAATAAAAAATAAAATAAAATAAAATAAAATAAAATAATAAAAAAATAAAATAAAATAAAATAAATATAATATATATATTATATATATATATATATATAATATATATATATATATATATATATATATATATAATATATATATATATATATATATATCTTTTTGTTATTTTTGAATAAGTTGTTAGAATTATCATGCATGTGCTTTAACTATTTTTGACTATGCAGAGGCGAGGCGAGGAATGGAACTGGCAAGGCACTTGTAGGAGGTTGGGAAGGTGAGAAGAGGGCCTAAGGGGTCCCTAGCACCCTTCTAGAGAGTTTCACAAAGTTTTGATATCAAGAAACCACTTTCATGAGATTCTACAGGAAGTCTGCAGGGGTTCTACAGGATGTTTTGTAATTTCTACAGGATGTTCAGAAAGGGGATTTTGGAGGGTTGACAGAGGAAGAAAGGTGAAGAAGTGGGTATGGAGGTGAGATGAGGGTGTGAGGAGGTCCAGGACTTGGTGGATGGAGCTGAGGAGTGGTGAGGATGGTTGGATTTGTTCAAGGAGGGCTAGAGCAATGTTGCACAAAAATATGGAAATTAGGGCAAAGCGAGTGAATGTGGCAAATGTAAGGCAAGAATTCAAGTTAGAGGATGCAGTATGGGTAGATGGAGAGGTAGTACAGGTGCTTTGCAAGTTATTTCTCAAACTGAACAAACAAAGACTCGGAAAATCAAGGACCTAGTTACTTTAACCTAAGCTGACCTGATAATAGCAAAGAAAATGAACAGAAGTTTATTTGCAACGAAATCATGTGAAATAACTATGCAACTAAGCAATCATGAACCTGAGCATGTAACCACAACTATTATCAACTTCTGCAAATGAGAATCTAACACTAATAATTGCATGATGAAGCAAAGACAGTGTTTTTTGTGGCAACAAGGTCACCTTGGTCCCAGCTCATGGTCCCATTGAGGGAGAGGTGAGATCTGAGGTGCTTGATAGCCTTTTTCTGAAGATCTTCTCTATTATTAACTGATCAAATCAATCTGAACATGAAAAGCATTTTTAATCATCAACAATGGTCTAGGTAACCAGCAAGATTTTAATCTACTTAATAGAAATTATTTTGCAAAGACATTAAAAACAAATACCAGTACATGAAGGAAGCCTTGGCACTTGGGTTGGGCCCAACCCCAGGAGCTACATGCTCCTAAGAAAAACTCAAAACTGATGCCAAATAGAACTTCTTTCCATTACTCAAAAATAACCATGTCACAAAGAAAGTTGTACAACAGTAGCTGCAAAATGAGCTAAAAAATAACAGCACTATAGTGCAAAATACAATTGTTCAAAAAGTAACCTATGAAGGATGGAATCCTTCCTATTTATTCACTACGAGGGTCTCCAATAGCCCTCCTTAACTCAAGGGGCTCGGCTTCTCAAACTGCTAGTGATCAGTCACTTTACACAAGACTGCTCGGCTGCCCTTGGGAATCCTTTTCGGTGGCCTGCTGAACTCCGAGCTGAGGGTGGAGATTCCGAGGAAGGGGCCATTTAATGCAAGAGACACCCTTCCTACAAATCCTCACCCTTGTTCCTTCATGCTTGGCCGTCATCTGGCTCATAATTGCTTGGCCTTGGTCCAAAATTTGTCCAAAAATCTGCAACAACCACGTGTTAGCCTTCTTGGTCAAGTGACTATCCTCATTCGTTCAGCTAACATAAATATACCCAAAAAACATGCATAAACTATGAAAAATGGTGGATTAACGAAGAACAATTAGGCAAAATGACCCCAATAAGTTACCCAATTCCGGGGCTCATCACTTACGCATCCTCTCTTCGACTTCGCTTTCCTTCTCTTGATCCTTGCCTGCAAAAATAATCAACATCAGCTATGCTTATGAAAATATGATAGAAATGCCTAGAAACACAAATCTTGCCCTCAATAAAACTTTTATAAAATCAAAAGGAACAAGTGTGAAAGAATCGGCCCCTGTTTCAGCAAAGGTTGCGATGCGATCAAGTCTCAATCACACATCGCAGCAGGTAGTCACATGCAACATCACCCCTGGTCTCGCCGATTGTGATTTGCGATTGGCCAAACCTGAAAATATATATGTTGCATTTAATAATCCTGGCAAGTCCGCCATATCGCATCACGCTTTATGTATAAATGTTGGGTTTCACCAATTGTGATTTGCGATTGGGGAACGAACTCAAAATCATATGTGTTATGATTAATAGTCCTGTCAGGTCCAATTATCTCTGTTACGAAATAAACTTTGATCCGTAGAACATCAAGTTGTTAAGATAAACTTGAAATGTAAATTGTATAGATGGATAGGCATGGGTTCCACTTCAGCATTAATTTCTTTGGGAGGGATAAAGACAAATAGCTTCTACTTATTGATAGGGTTTTGACAGGCATTCTCCAATGGCCGTATTATGGGATTTATTGACCCTCTTTTACATATTTTTACTTTCAAAATCCTTTCGGGGCCATCACTGGTTTGTCAATACTTGTTTAGGTGTGTACCTCAGCTCTTTATTTTGCATCAAGATTGATGAATATATGTAGATATGCTTACCTGCACTTTATGTGAGAAATTTTAGTGTTATACTTTCGTATGATCGAATGGGGTGCATTCATGGATCATGCCATATTTTTAAACCACTTAAGCAAGGTTGGGCTTTCTGTGTCAACCGGTACTCTAAGTACAGCAACAGTCCCTACTCTAATCGGCTTCCCAAACAACATGTCCTTCCAGATTGGCACAAGGACTCGGAATTTCATTTTCTTGTAAATAAATCCTTCCAGTTTCAGGCACAAGGACTAGAGCACAATTGGATTTGCCACAGGATAAATGACAGTGAGCTTAGCCCATGAAAGGAGGTTGGCTTGTAGATGACAGATATTGGAAATTTTAGTGTGGTGGATGGAACCAATGGAGAATAACTGCAAACCTCATAGGCAAGTATAGGCTAGGTCTAGGTGGGATTTTGAAAACTCAGCGTTCTACCATGCCAATCCAATCCGTAGTTACACATTTTTTGTTTTATAAATATGTCCCTACATTCTTCGAGTATCCAGGTTATCAAAAAAGACTTCCTAATTCCCAACATGTTCCAATGAGTGGCTTTGACTCGAATTTCACCACTGATTTTGCAAGTTCTCATAGGCTCATCGAAGGCTCGCTTAATTTGCAAGGTAATAATTAATTTAGGATCTGTAGACTCATCAACAGGTTAATGAGGGAAGAAAAAAGCTGAAGGTAGTGAATGAGGGAAATCGGAAGAGAGTTATAAAAGGTGAAAATGAGACTTGAAAGACCAAAATCAAATGACTGAAAAGGACTGAAATTCAAAACAACAGGAAGATAAACTTTGTGTAAAACAAGAACAGACGGGATGAAAATATAACTAAGCTAACAACAAAAAAATAAAATGAATCCTAACCTACTCAGGAGGTAACCACCATGTGGTGGCTACTGGAAGTACCTCTTAAGATGTTGGCCATTAACAGGGAGTTTTTCAGTTTCTCCCTGTAAAGTTTTCATTCTATAGGTTCCCTGACCAATTTTTTCCTCAACTTGGAATGGACCCAGCCATAAGTGTTGTAATTTCGTGTGCTTACCTTTTGGCTCACTCAACTTGTCCCATTTCAGGACAAGCTCTACGACTTGGTAATCTTTATCTCCTGTCAGATGGTGATCAAACCATCTCTTCACGATCATTTGGTGATTCCTGAACTTGTTTCTGGCATTATCTCTCAATTCCTCCAACTTCACCAATTGGTTGATCACTTTTTGAAGTAAAGCTGAAGGGGTCCATCTCGAGGCTTGGGAGAGTTGTAACGAGGGAAGGGTAACGTTGGGAGGCAAGATGGCTTCCTGTCCATAGACGAAGAAGTATGGGGAGTTTCCTAATGGTACTTTTGGGGTGACCCTATCAGCCCAAAGAGAATTTGTTAGGGCATTGTGCCAGTTCCTCTGGTTGTCAGCGATAGATTTACAGATTATGTGAATGAGTTTTTTATTTGAGGACTCTGCAACTCCATTTCCCTGGGGTAATAGTTTGATGCATACCTTATGCGAATTGATTTATCGATAGCAAATTCAGTCAATTTTAGTGATGAAAAATAAGAATCATTATCAAATATGAGAGCGTTAGGGATGCCAAACCTATTGATAATAAATTTCTCAATAAAATATATTACCTCGTCTTGGTTAACCTTCCGAAGCAGGATGGCTTCGGTCCATATGGTGAAGTAGTTGGTTGTCGTGAGTATATACTTATGCTATTGTGAAGAGTTTGGAGTGATCTCACCTAAGAAATCTAGGCCCCATTGTTGGAATGGGTGATAGATCATAACAGGCTTGAAGGGAACGACTAGATTTCTTTCTCTCCCCGCGACAGTTTGACACACCCTACATTTCCGAGCGTAGGCATGCGAGTCTCTAAACTATGTGGGCCAATAATATCCAGCTCTTAATATTTTGTGCGCAGTGGTCTCTCCGCCATAGTTACCACCTGCTGGGCCGTCATGCATTTCTTTCAAAACATGATCAACGTCATCCTTTTCCAAACACCTTAGCCAAACTCCATCATAATGTTTTCTGTATACTATGTCATTGGCCAAGTGATACTGATTAGATTTTAATCTGAGCGCTCTCCTTTGTGATGCATCCATGTGCTCAGGACATGATCCCTGTGTTAGATAAAAGCGTATGTCCTAATACCATGACTCAGGGACCAAAGGGACTTCCAACGTTTCGCTCTCACACATCAGCATTTCGTTAGTCCATCCAGGCTCCTCCCTGGATTCTACTTGCGCGTCTTGTGTTCTCTGCACTTCTGGTTCTTCCGATGCCCCTTATTTATCCACCAAGGCTTTTACCACGAGCTTACACAATCCCTGCCTTCGAAATATCTTTGACGGCTTAATCTCGAGGTCATATTCTTAAAGAGCAGTTATCCAATTCCCTCTCTATCCCCCCATCTCCCTCTGCACAAAGAGGGATCTTACAGTAGGGTGGGGGATGATTACTTTAGTCATGGCCTTTAATAAATAAGGGTAGAAATGTTTCACAGCTTTAAAAATCACAAAACCTTGTTTCTCCACATTTGGGTAGTTCAATTCTACTCCCTGAAGATTAGAGCTCATATAAGAAATAGGGACTTCATCGCCATTATCATTTTTTTGGGTGAGGATTGCAGCATATGAAATGTCTGAAGTGAAAGTGTAGAGGTGGAATTCCTTGTCAAAATTGGGGCTAACAAACGTAGGATTTTCTCCAATGGCCTCATTAATTCGCTGAAATGATCTCTTAGCTTCTTCGCTCCACCTATACATAGCATATTTCTTCATTGTTAGCTGAATGGGACACACTATTTCTACGAAACCTGAAACAAATTTTCTAACAAAATTAATTTTCTCGAAAAAAGATTGCATTGCCCTTTTACTTGCGAGGGGTTTTATTCTCATGATGGTCTCTATTCATTTAGGATCAATAATAACCCCTTCGTTAGAGAGGATATGACCTAGTAGTTTCCCTTCTGTAACTACGAAAACGCTCTTCTTGGGATTCAACGATATTGCGTACCTTCAGCATCTTTCGAAAATTTGTTTCGAGTGATAAATATGATCCCTTTTGTGATATGAATGCATAGGAATGTCATCCATGTAAACCACTACTGATCTATTAATCAATCCTCGGAAAGTTATGTCCATAGCCCTCTAAAATGTGGCACCCGCATTAATAAGTCCAAACAAAATTTTGCGATATGTATAAGTGCCCCATTTAGTGTTGAAGGTTGTCTTAAGTTGATCTCCATTCGCCACCAACACTTGATTATAACTCAAAAACCCATCCAATAGGGACAAAATTTCAGACCTAGAAATGCATTGAAGAATGTGTTCCATAGAAGGGACAAGATAGTTATCTTTCTGTGATGCTTTGTTCAGGTTTCTGAAATTGATACATAACATGATGTCTCCATTTTTCTTTCTTACTGGCATGAGATTAGCTACCCAGCAGGTGTGCCTGACAGGAAAAATTATTTTGGCATCCAACATTTTGTTTAATTCTTTCTTCACCAACGGTTCCAGGCTTGGATGCATCTTGTGAAGCTTTTGTTGGTAGGGCTTGACATCCTTTTCCAAAGGAATTACATGTTGCATAGCGCCAATATCAAAGGTTTTTAAGTCACCATATGTCCATGCAAAGACATACTTGTACTCTTGAAATAGCTTAACGAATGCAACCTTTTCTTATGGAGAGCATCCCAAGCCCAAATCAACATTTTTTAGGTCTTCTTTGGTTCCAAGGTTGACCGACTCATACTTCATGGATGAGCTATGCATTTTGCAATTAGTCGGCTTCTTAAATTCATCATGCGGGTCATAAAAGTGCTCCATCTTGACAACTGACTTGGGGATTATATTGGGCTGATCATTTTTCTCATCTTCACTCCCGTTCGTAAGTTTGTCATGCTCTTTTTCATCAATGACTACTTTTTTGAATGTTTCTTCGCAATGCAGGAACTCAAGGATTTGCTCATCACCTTCGAACACCTGCCAATTCGAGATGTTATTAGGCACGGATGGTTTGAAAATCAATTAAACATAATATTTATTCTTGTTTAATCTAAGATCGGGCAAAAGTTTCACAGCCATACCAGCCATCAGATCGGCATCTCGGTTTTGCCCTCGAGGTATGTATGTGATATTGAAAGAATCAAAACTGTTAATTAAGCTCCATACCTCATGTTGGTATCTTACCAGGTGTGGTGAATTGCAATGTATCCTTTTCCTTACCTAGTCCACAATTATTTGTGAGTCACCAAAAACTTTAAGATTTTTTACCTTCATATCAATGGCTTTTTTCAAGCCCTACAGCAAGCCTTCATATTCTGTCGTGTTGTTGGTGCATGCGAACTCCAACCGGTTGGCCATCAGATGTTGGTTGCCTTGCGAGTTAATGAGAATGCTCCCAGCAGCTACACCTTCAAGGCAGTTAGAGCCATCAAAGTAGAGTGTCCAAAATATAGAATCTAATGTTACATCAAATGACCTGCTTCCTACAAAATTAGTTCTATCATCTACTATATTACAGGGTGGCTCATTATTTGGACTACGGGGGAGAGCTTCCAACCGTGTGTTTATTGCAGTTTCTTCAATTGTCTCTGCATGGAATTCTACAAAACAGGTTTCCGTGGCACAAACATTGAAACTACAATTCCCAAGGATAGAGTTGGTAAACATTGCAGGTTCATTGGGGTCATTTAGTTCTGTCACTACATACTTCATGTATCTTTCGTGATCAACTCTCAGCATATCACCTTTTCCCTTCTGAGGCAACAAGAGTTGGGACCAATCAGTTGAGAAATATCCATTCAGTTTTGTTGACCAATCCCTACTAAGCAGCATTCCATATGCCTCAGGTATGTCGACTACCACTATGTCAATGACTTGTGCGTACTATGGTTTAGCAGCCATCCAAATCATCACATCTTTCAGTTCTCCAATTACTTTTACATTCATTTTGTCCAGTTGCATAATTCGAGTTCAAGTTTTCTCGGGTATTGCATGAAGTCTTTTAGCAATAGCGTACGACATAAAAATGGAAAAGGCACCGAAATCTACCAAGCAATTGTATATGTTCATGTTAAAGATTTCAAATGTGATAAGGAAAGGTGGAGTCATGGATTTTGATTTCCTTCCTATCATGGCTACATTGACATCTTGGGGGGGTTCGATTCATTTTTGATAGAGTGACTTCCATGGCCAATGGTGTTTGGGTTGTACTGGGGGTACTATAGGTTTGGATGCCGACTTCTTGATTTGGCTACTCAGATTGGTGGGAGATTTGCAATTCCGTTCATTCATAGCTTTCAAAAGCAGATCTCTTTGTTGCGTTACTTTAACAAATCGAAGTATGTGATATTAGCTCGAGATTTCTTAGATCATCCACAATGTTGTAATAAATGTTATAAACAGGGTAGGGCATAGTAAACATACGTATTTTTCCATTCTTAGGTGGGAGCTTACCATTTTGAGTCGCCTTCGTTGCATTTAGATATGTATTATCATTCTGTGGATAGTTCACAACTGGAGTACTCTTGGAATCACCACTAGGTCTACCCTTCTCAACAGGAACTTTAGGAGCAGATGCCTTCAAAGGGAAAACATCTTTCTTTGTCTGGTCTACAGGCTTCATCACACCCACAAGTGGCCCTTTACATCGTGTGTGGATTTCATTAGTGTGGATTTCTACCATACTATCTCCTTCATCATCATCATTCTCATTTGTATAGAAATTCCACAGTACATTGATTTGAGATTCCTCGTCCAAGGGATTATCTACTTGGTATTCTTCCTCATTTTCTTGCTCTAGCTCCAGCTCCACTATAGGTTCTTCTTTGGTAAGGAGCAATCCGATAAGAGCTAGCTCTTCCATATTTAAAATCCCTTCATTAGGTGGAGTAGGCAGCACAAGTTGGCCATGACCACCTTCTATCTTCTTACGATAGAAAGGTTTGAAGGATTTTCTATTTTTATAATCTCCTCCATTCCCATTTGTACTCTCTCCAGAATTCCTTTTCATATCAATGACTATGTTCATCAATTTCTTAATGATCTGATGCAAACCTTCCACATCTGTGGTATCCTTTTCTTTGATCTCAGCCACTTTGTTATCACTCCCATTATTCTTCTTGAATAACTGAGAGGCTTTCTTTTCTTCGATTTTATGATGACATGCTGTGAGACTGATCATTTCATTCTTGACTTTTACTGCTTCATCGATAGCACCTTGTAAGGTTTGTGTGTTACTCCTCTTGACCTACATCGCAGTAGGGATAGGGAGAGCAGTGATGTAGAGTTCCATGAGCACCTCATCAGTAGGTCTAGCATTAGCCGGGATTCTGTTGAACAAAGTGTTGAACGGATGTTAAAATCCTTGACCTTTTCTTTGTCTTCCATTTATAAATGGGATAGTTCTAAAACTAAGGCTGCAAGCATCTTATCATCGCTAAACTTGTCTAAGAAGGCCTGTTGAAAAGCACCCCATGAGGTGATCAATCCTATTCTCAAGCTAAAGTACCATGTGGAGGTCGCACCAATCAGGGTAAAAGGGAATAAGCAACATACTACATCTTCATCGGCTACTCCCAACATGTGTACGGTAGGAAGAAAGAGTGAATATGGTTATCAGCAGTGTCTCCCCGCTCAAGGTCGAATTTAGGCAATACTCTTTCTGTGTTCTTGGGTAAGGCATGCTGTTGCATAGGTACCACTACGACATCCTGTGCAATCCAGGGAGGGAGTGCTCCTAGAGGAGGTGGGGGTTCATTCCCACCTGGAGGAGGTAGTAGAGGCAGATTCCCACCCGGAGGGGGAAGTGGAGTCAGATTCCCACCTGGAGGGGGAATCTTTAGCCATATTATGGATAGGGAGGTTCTGGTTGAAGGTTTCTTTGAGGCGTTCTTTGTTAGGATTTTCCAAATCAAGCCAGGGATTACCTTTAGAGGGGGGATCCTCAGGAATTTCCTCCCAAGGAGTGTCGATATTTTTCAAAGACTCTAGCACAATATCTTCAAGAGAAGGGTCTATAGATGTCTCTTCGCTTATGGGAAAGACCCTTGGCTTTCTTTTAGTTGTCAGAGGTAAAGAGTGAAAGATGGGGAGCTAAGAGAGGGTACAAGCGTAATCCCGAGTAAGTACTCTGACTGGTTGTTCCTAAGTGACAGGATACTCCCACGGTCTCTCTTCTTTGGGTGACCCAAACCTGGGACTTAGAGGGATCTCTGTTTCTTCGAAATCAAGCTCTTCCAAATGGGCGAAATGATCTTTTCAACCTTTATGATCCGTACATTAATCTTTTCCAATCCATGCACGATATTTATAGATGAAATCATGAAAAGTTGTGGACGACAATTCAGGCCCTTCTTCTAGTGCCAATTTGTTGACGCGACAAATTTTCGCTATGCCAATAAAGGGAGCTAACCCGATTGCAGACCCTAATTAGATTTACTTTCATTTGGAATGGTTAGTTTCGACGGGTTTTAAAGGACCCCGTAAATTGTTATAGGTGTTGAATATTGCTCCCCGGAGGAAGACTTCCATTAAATCAACAAAAGAAATAGCTAACCTATATGTATCAGATACTTTCTATACTGATTCTAACTACTTATGCTAGTCCTAACTATTCTAATCTATCCTACAGGAGCATAAAAAAAATAGATTAAACATCATATATAGATTCCAAGGCCAAATGAATCAATTACTAGTTCACAGATGAACAAGGATGTATTAAATCTTAATTGCAACCTAATTACTCGTACAGAAATACGCATTCCTTTCCATACAAATAAAACTTGCAACTGATGTTTAATAAGGTTTCGAATCAACAACCACTCATGAATTAACCATGGTAACAAATTATATTTGAATAACCAAGACTAGTCACAAATTGTCTGTAATCAATATACACAAAAACAAAACATATTTATATTTATGCCAGCAACAACACCCTGATTCTAAACACATGAAAGAAAAGGAAAATAAAATGGAAAAAGGCTCCTTCTTGACCCAAACAGTCTTGTTTATTAGCACAATAAATCCAAAATCTATTCTGACCCTCTGTCTTCCCCCTGAATTTCCACCTTCCTCCCCTTTTCAATGTATAAATCAAAATATACAAACATAGAACAGTTGGTGAAACTACTGACATGTCGAGGTCACATTTGCTGGAGCGTTCTATTTCCTGGGGGGAATGAATGGATGTTGATGGAAAGGAGAATGACTACGTGTCATCTCCTCATGATGAAACTTGGGAAAATATCATTTTCATAATACATAGGTAACGCATGGAAACCCAACCATGAACGCGTAAGGCAAGATCTTAAATAGAGTACACATGCATCTATATACATATAGTCTTCGGATCCGCTTATGTATCTTTTACCTGGAGCCATTCTTAATGCTTACGCATCCGCTCTTCGACTTCGCTTGCCTTCTCTTGGTCCTCACCTACAGAAATAATCAACATCAGCTATGCTTATGAAAATATGATAGAGATGCCTAAAAACACAAATCTTTCCCTCAATAAAACTTTTATAAAATCAAAAGGAACAAGTGTGAAAGAAACGGTCCCTGATTTAGCCAAGGTTGCAATGTGATCAAGTCGCAATCGCACATCATAGCAGGCAATCACATGCAACATCACCACTGGTCCCGCCGATTGCGATTTTCGATTGGCTGGACCCGAAATATATGTGTTACATTTAATAATCTTGGCAGGCCCACCATATCGCATCGCGCTTTATGTATAAACGTTGGGTTTCGCAGATTGCGACTTGCGATTGGGGAGCAGACTCGAAATCATGTGTTATGCTTAATAGTCCCATCAGGTTTGTTGTATCACATCATTCTTTATGTATAAGCTTTGAATTCCGCCGATTGCGATTTGCGATGGAGGAGCGGACAAGCAATTGCGATAAGCAATGTAACGGAAAACCCAAAAGGATATGGACGTGGCTAATTGCATTTGAAGTCCAGAAGGTCCTCGCTTATTAGATGCAAAAGAGGAAGGCGCAGTGTAACCGCGGAAACTGAAATATTACGATAGAGATAAAGGAAAGCATCGAGAAATGTATAAAGATTGAAAAAGCATGGAAAAGGTAAGTTAAATATGCTTGCAAAGTATTTATATTACAAGAGTGTTATAATAGAAATAAAGGCGTGATAGAAGGTTTTGTGGGTTGAGTCCACATACGACCATAGTAAAGAGTGGGGGTTGGTTATATGTGTGGGCATAGAGCACCATGAAGGTTTATGAGGATTGAAAAAGTCTCGATGAAAGGTATGAATGAAGGGATATACTGGGTTATAAATGAATCATGCCACAAAGATTTATTCAAGGCGGGGTCTTAACCATTAAGAGTTGAAGATTTGACTCGGCAGAGAGTTAAAATCCCTGTTATAAAAACAGATCATTTAGAGAGTTATCATTAAGAGAAATGAAATATCAAACTTCTAGGGGACCCATTCAAATTTTCCACCAGATCAAGTTTTAATAGGGTGGTGGTTCTGGCCACAATAGGACCAAGTTCACAGAAGTTTCCCCATCTTATGGAGGCACTCAACACAATGGGGAACATTTCTTCCTAAGGGGGGAGGACTAATCCAGGTGGAAGTTGGTGGCCACCCACTTATTTCACTTGCACCACTACCACTGTCTCTTTTAGTTTTTTCATTTTCCTTAATTGTAGCACAATTTACTATTTTTGGCAATTTTTTGGGTCTTGAACTTTCATAGCCATTTTCATGACCTAAATAACATTTTTTGGGAAAATCAGGGCCAACACGGTTATCAATTAATTTTGGCCACCCAAACGTTGTATTCCTTGGATATACCTTTCTAACGAGGTATTGTGTCTGTCAACAAAGATCATATGTCAAAGTTCCGACCCCGGGAAGTTGATGTATGAATTAAGCCAAATGGGGCCCATAGTTTTGGCGCCTCATCTCCTAGGGTTAGGTTTTTGGATGTTTAGGGTTTTCCATTTTTTCTCAATAATAAATAAACCTTCGAGCCTAATTTTAACAAGTTCAGAGGCATGTAGCCGCCCCATCTCTTCTTAGATATAAACTACCATCACTCGAGCTAGTTTTATTTCCATTCTATTTGTAAGCATATTTCAGTATTTAATATTAATGAAATGAAGTGCTCTTTCTGTTGCATCTTTGTATTTATGGTTATACCTATAATTTTTTGCATTCCAATTTAAGTTTGAATCACTCCAAGTTCATGATTCGACAGGTATATCATTTCCCTATCGTGTATTGGTATGCGACTGTTGGTATCTAGGTAATTTCTTTGTTTAGTACTATGTAATATGCTTGACCCACGAAAAATATAAAAAGAGAAAATATGATAATAATATCATAGAGAAATAACACAATGAGATGAGAACAACAAAAATATTTTGTTAAGATCTGTAGAAATACTATTCACTTGCCTCTCTGAGGGGGCAACCTCCAGTAGAGCAGAGCTCAATAACACAACAAAAGACAAGACTTTCCTTACTATCTTCGACATTATAATGTTTCTTGAGACCCAAAACCCTAACTACTTACGGTCCCTTACATATTGCGGGTTAACCATGTTATTTATTAACTATGGCCCATTATAACAAATTGTGATCCCTTTTTTATAATCCGGGTCAACCACTTACAATGCTTATGTGCTTTATTTATTAGAATAACTAATGATGAATCTTAGAGTGCCTCTCGGGCTTATTACATTAATAAAGGGGTTAGGTTAGGATATTAGCATGCCCTCCCCCTTCAGAAATAGACTTGTCCTCAAGGTTGAAGTTGCAAATATTTTTGAAGAATAGTTGTTGGTTCCCATGTTGCATCTTCTCGTAATGTGTCTTTCCACTGGACGAGTACTTCCTTGATAGTTTGGTCATAGAGATGCCATTCCTTGGAATCTAGGACTTTTTCTGGCTGGTGCCAAATATTTCCTTCCTCATTTAATTTAGGTAGGGTGGTTTGAACCTTACAATTGTGTCCCACAACTTTCTTGAGAAAGGAGACATGGAAGACAGGGTGGATTTTGGAAGTGGTTGGCAATGCTCGTTTGTCGATGACAAAGTTAGTTTAGCGAACCACCTGCCAGGGCCCATAAAATTTTGGTGCTAACTTTTGGAAGCCCTTTTTTTTAGTGGAATCTACTTATAAGGCTGGATTCGAAGGAAGACTTAGTCACCCACTTGAAAATTTTTGTCTGCCTATTGCTTCATCCAGTTTTGTGCTTGGTTGGGATTATCTTTTAGAAGAAAAAGGGTAGAAACTCGGTTCTAAAGCAACTTATCAACTTCCTGGACTTTGGAAGATACTAGAATATAAGAAATTGGGGAAGGTGGGATTTTCCCATACACAAACTCATATGATGTCATCTTGCTTGCTTCATGATAATTAGTATTATACCACCATTCTACTAAAGGTAAGCACTGCACCCATTGATGTTGTCTACCTAAAGCAAAGCACCATGGGTAGGTTTCCAAACATTTATTTATTGCTTTAGTTTGACCATTAGTCTAGGGGTGATAATTTGTACCCATTTGGAGTCATGTGTCATGTAGCCTGAATGTTGGATCTTGATCAAACACAATATTGGTAGGCATGCCATGCAGTTTGAAAATTTGATCCATGAAGACTTGAGCCACTAGATATGGAGTGAATAGGTGTAGTAAGGCACAAAAATGGGCATATTTAGAGATTTGATCAACTACCACCATGATGTATGACTTGTTGCTGGATTTAGGGAGACCAGTAATGAAGTCCATGGATCCATCCACCCATATATAAGTAGGTAGTGACAATGGCTGTAAGGTTCCTGGTGTATTCACTTCTTTTTCCTTTTTTTGCACTGGAAGACATCACATTCAACCACAAATGTAAAAATGTCTTCTTTAATCCCTTCCCAAAGAAAAGAGCGGTTGGCATGAGCATAAGTCTTCTAAAATATTGAATTTACTACATTGGGAGAGGAGTGTAGCTCCGTGAGGATGCATGGTTTGAGAGTGAAGTTAGGGGAGAGAACCACACGATATTTATATTAAAGAATATCTTACTTCCAAGTGTAATCCACGAGAGGGTTAGGATCCCCTTGTAACCATTGGATTAGCTAGAAAAGAGGTGGATGAGAAAAACATTCACGATGGGCATCCTCAATCCAATATTGGATGGGCAATGATAGGGATAACTTGAGGGTTTGGTCGTCCTCATATTTATGAGATAAAGCATCTGCCACAACATTTTCGCAACCTTTCTTATATACTATCTCATATTCATAGCCAAAAAAATTTGTAATCCATTTGTTTTGTTGTGGAAAGGATAAGTGTTGCTCCAAAAAATACTTTAGAATATGGTGGTCAGTTCTTATATGGAAAATACATGCAAGAAATTATGGTTTCCAAGTGTATATTGCATGTCATATGGCTACCATTTCTTTCTTATAAATGGACTGACCCAAATTCTTACCACTAAATTGTTTGTTTTTGAAGGGGATCGGACAACCTTCTTGCATTAAGACTACTCCAATACTTGTCCCTGAGGCATCACATTCGATCACAAAGGATTTTGTAAAACCTAGAAGAGCCAAAACCGAGGTGGAACACATGGCCTGTTTGAGATCCAAGAAGGCTTGTTGAGCTCCTTTGGTTTAGTTGAATGCATTTTTCTTGAGAAGATTCATCAGGGGTCTAGAAATGTGTCCATAATTTTTGAAATATTTGTGATTGTATCCTATTGGACCCAAAAATCCATATGTACATTTCAAGGTCCGAGGTTGTTGCTGATATTGCATAACCTGAATCTTTTTGGGGTCCGCTCATACTCCTGCATGACCGACAATGTGTCCCAAGTAATCCACCTCTTCAATTCCAAAAGAACACTTACGAAATTTGGCAAATAATTTATTCTCCTGTTGAATTTTGAAGACTCGATCAAAATGTTGAATGATGTATTTCCCATCTTTTGTTGTAGATGAGTATATCATCAAAAAATACATGGAAACAATTTCTGAGATAGGGCTTTAGAAGGTGATTCATGAGACTTTGAAAGCAAGATGGTGCATTACAAAGACCAAAGGGAATTTCCAAAAATTCATAGTGACCTTCATGGGTTCTAGAGGCTTTCTTAAGGATGTATGGTACATTCATTCTAATTTCGTGATAGCACGAACTACGATCCATTGGTAAAGAATTGGGTGCTAGAGAGTTCATCTAGGAGATCATCGACCACTGGAATATGAAACTTGTCCTTGACGGAGAGCTTATAAAATCCGTGAAATCAGGACATATATGCCATTCCTCATCCTAGTTTAAGACCATGGCCAATGGGGATGAATAAGGGCTGGTGGTGGGATGAATCAAGCCCACTTCTAGTAGCTCCTTAATATTGTTTTTAATTTCATTCTTTTATGAAAATGGGTACCTATAGGATTGTACATTGGGCCACTTTCTACCCAGAATCAAAGGGGTTTTATGATCATGCTCACCTTGCGAGGGGGGTAGTTCCTTGGGTTTTACAAACACTTGTTGATGGTAACTCAACACATCTTGCATGTCTAGATGAATATCATCTGGGCTAGATTCAATGACCTGAATTGCATTGAATTGAGCTACTATGCCATGGTTTCCAATTTTTAGAAGCTTCTCCATTTTATGCGAGCTAATGATAGTGGGAGAACCTACCTAGATCCCAAATAGCATATGAGTGTGCCCAGTATGTATGAAGCTCATATATAGCTATTAGAAGTCCATGGTAATAGGGCCTAGTGTGTGCAACCATTCAACTCCCAAGACGATGTCACATCCTCCCATTTCAATGGAAAACTTGTGTGTTTTTAAAGTGGTAGTCCTCCATCTAGAGCTTTATGTTTTCTCAATGGCCTTCACATTTCATTGTCCCCTCATCTAATGTAAGGGCCTAAAAATTGGACATTTCCCTCACAAAACAATGCACTACCTCAACAACCCTTTTATGGAAAAAATTATGCATGCTACCACTATCAATCAATACCACCACTCGATGGTGCTTAATAAAGCCCCTGATTTTAAGCGTTTATGGAGAATAAATACCTGCTAATGCATTTAGAGATATAGATGGCTCCTCAGGGGGTGAAATAATATTTATGTTAGTATCTTTGGGTTTGAATACTTCCTCCCCAGATACATCACTGTGTTGGGCCTCATCACCTAAGCCATTTTCAGTTGAGTCAATTTGAAATAACTTTGGTTCCTTGCATTTGTGACCTGGCGAATATTTTGCATCACAATAGTAGCTTAATCCTTGTCTTTGTCTTTTGTCCATTTCCACTGACAACACCTTTTTCACCTTAAGGGTTTGGGTGGGGCCACTACTAGGGGTGGGAGGTTCCTTTGGTGTAAATTAAGGACGAGTGTTTTTGGAAGTAATAGTAGCTTCTACATCTAAAGATTTGTGGCAAGATTCCAACCACCTAGCTAGTTGATGCATTCTAACATGTGCCTGGATGGCTTCCTTGAGGCCACTAATGAAACATTCCATATAGAAGGCATCCATGAGGCATTTTGTCCAGGTTGAACGTTGTTTAAATGGCATGTTGTAATCTCATACATAACCATTTTGTTTTAGATTTATGAGGCAACCCAGGAAGTGAGCGTCACTATCAAAATAGACGCAAACAACTTTAGGGAACACATTCCAAGTGGGATTCCTTGCATAACATTTTCAATCCCATTTCCACCAATGCCAACATTCTTGGTGCAAATAAAGAGCTCCCACATGTAGTTTTATTTCATCATCCTAGATATCTTTGAGTTGAAAATATTATTCCATTTGTGCCACCCACACTACTAGGTTAGAACCATTAAATTTGTGCATGTCAATCTTGGGTGTGTTATTGAAATCATATTGGTGACCCCCGTGTTAATGATGATACCCATCATATTGTGGTGTCTATATTATCCTTCCAGGTGGGCATCAACCTTGTCCCCCTCCTCCATTGGGCATTTCTCCTTGACTTGTGGTATGAAGTTAACTAGGGCTTGTGCAACTCCCTCTTCGATTTTGGTGGTGAGGTTTGCTTCATTGTCATCCATTTTTTTCTAAAGGTTGTCCATAGCTCATCTTTACGATACACTAGCTCGCGTAAAACTTTTTGTTTACTTTAAATTTGTATGTTTGTAATGGGTGTGATGGAGTCCTTTAATGTTGATCACTTGCAAGCACTCCTGAAACATTTGGGACCACAGGAAAAAAATTGTTTAATAGTGGATGACATCATTGGGATCAACTTGTTGTCCTGAATTTCATGGGATAGGTCTCTTGCAAGTGGAATTTTAGGACCACCAAACCTTTTTTTTATTTTTATTTTTACTCTGATAAGAATTTTACTCCCATTCAATCAATATTGCAGTGACCAAAATCCCAAAATCATGATACTGCAAAATGTGTAGGAATTTTGTTGTCCCACTGGTCTATACGGCAACGATGGAAACCCCAATGTCTAAAAATTGCAACAATTGCATGACATAAACCCCAACTACTGGATAAGACAAGGTGTAATTAGTATTGTGGCGACATAAACACCAATTACAGGATACAACAAGATCTAATCTGTATTGCTACAATAGAAACCCCAACTTTTGGGTATTGCAAGATGTGACAACCAATTAGGAAAAGAGAGGGAAATAGAGTAGCCAAGAAGTTTCAAGTGCTATAGATCATGATATATGCTAGGTTTCCAGCAATAGTACTTAACCCAATCCTTTAGGGTGTTAACTAAGGAGGATCGATCATGCCCTTATCCGTACTGCCTGACTACCCTAGGTACGTCCAATTAATATCCCCGAATGTTGTTCTTGGTGTATTGTAGCAACAAGACAACTGACAACTTATCTAGGATTTGGTTTTACGGTAACCTTGGGGGCTTCTGATATACTAGAGGTACGTGCAAGTGAAATCCATGTATAGGTGTTGTCTGATGTGCCACTACTTGAAGGGGTACCAACAGAAGTTACGAGTCAAATAGGTGTGACCACCTCTTTTAGTTCATCTGTGTATGACTCCCTAGCCTTGGGTTGATGAACGTAACGATAGATCTTTGTAGTTTAAAGACACTAGAACACGTCTCTAGCCTATTTTTTTCTAAAATTGGTTGTGCAGCTGGCCCAAGAAAGTGTTCTGATACCACTTATAATATGCTTGTTCTACAGAAAATATCAAAAGATATAATATGCTAGTGATACTATAGAAAAATAACATAATGAGATGAGAACAACATAAATATTTTATTAATATCTACAGAATTACCGTTCACTTGCCTCTTCGAGGGGGAAACCTCCAGTAGAGCAGAGCTCAATCAAACAAAACAAGACAAGATAAGACTTTCCTTACTATCTTCAACAATATATAGTTTCTTGACACCCAAAACCCCAACTACTCATGGTCCCTTACATATTGCGGGTTAACCACTTTATTTATTAACTATGATCTATTATAACTAATTATGGTCTTGTTTTTATAATGCAGGTTAACCACTTATAATACTTACGAGATTTATTTATTAAACTAACTAATCGCGACTCTTACAATGCCTCTTGGGCTTATTACATTAACAAAGGGGTTAGGATTAGACCCTAACATACTAGTGCGAGGGTTTTATTGTTATTCTTTAAGGTGTTCAATCATTTCGGGGTATTGAGCTACGTCCCCTTCTATAAATCTAGGTTATTTATTGTTCCAAGGAATTGGTTTTTTTCAATGTCAATTAGGATTTCCTTCCATTTGTTTTCATTTTGATATACTGAGTCACCGCTTATGTTAGTTAATTTCTCTGAGTGTTGTTGTCACATACCCCCCTTGGCACAATACTACCAAATACCTACTATGCTCCACTAGATCCACGATGTGGACTTTTAGGTTCAATTAATGGACTCAGTTACTACATTCCCAAATCAACCCTTGAACATTTCCTATGCATACATTACAACTTTGAGAAAAGAATCAATCATGGGCATTCGACATGATAATATTATGCATTCAAGTTTCATTCCTTTGATGACTCTACACAAGAATTAATGGAAACATTGTCATAAATACACTGTAGCTAGTATTGCCATATATCATGATCATAGTCCTACTGTCATAGTCGAAAGTATTACTGAGATATATCTTGTAATATAAATCATAGTGAATAAATAGCTAAAAAAAGCCTCAATGTATTCAATTCACCCCATGATGCATAATGCATAGCATAGATAACTTGAACCGCATGCTATACAATTTCAAACCTTAAAAACATAATTGTTCATCATACATAGTCGTCTCATGCATAAGTATTCATCATCTTAAAACCGAGATAGCACAAAATTTTAAAGATGTGACAACGTAAAGAGTAAGGATCCACATACAGAACATCCCAAGCAATTGAAGAAAACTAGATTAGCTGAAGAAAGTCACTTGGAAAACTAAGCACCACCACCCAACCTAGAACTGAATTCCTCCAATTCACCCCTGAACCGAGAGTTACTACCATGGATCAATTGCCTCTTGTTGATATCTTCAATGGGTATTTAATACCCTCTTTCATGATATGGTTTTCATTAGCGGCATCCCGCTTGTATGGATTTTTTTTATCTATTTCCTAGGCTTTTCCCATAAAATCTCGTCTTTCTCTCCCATGATGCTTTTCCTCATAAAATCTTTCCTTTCTCTCCTGCAATTCTTTTACATTTTTCTTAAACTTATCATCTTTCTCTAGCTAAGTAACTGAATGGATATTTATCTCCAAATCCATTAATCTTATCTATATTTGGATCTAGAAGTCTTATCATGAAAGAATTATCCATTCCCATTCACCAATGGAATTTCATTTGGCAAGAACCTCATCTCTTGGTGTCTCATTTTCCAAGCGTTTACATTATCTTTATTTATTTTACAATAAAGTATTTAATTTCATTGTTATACCTTGGACCTAGATTTTCTTAGCTTAGGTTAATAGAGTGTTACATACAATGGAGGGGTGTTACATAATCCCCCCTTAAATTTATACCATCCCCGGTACATTATTGCATATTACAATTTATTTCCTCATTCACAGGTAGTTTTTTTCTGCATTTACAGTTTCCCATGGCCTTGCCACCTGAATCAGATCTTCCAATACATCGGTTACAAAGGAGTTCTACCAACAATCTCCTTCCATTGCTACCTTGATATTTGTTTCAATCAATTTTGCGAGAGATTTTCATATGCAAAATCTCAATTTTGTTTACCACATTTAATGTAACAATACTACTACATGAGTAACTATGGGTTAATATTTCTCGCCCTTTAAATATGATTCCTCATTTCCATTTTATTTAAATAATAGGAATAAATGCATGTTCTTCCAATGCATTTATGTTCTTGTCAAACACTTGCTTCCTGCAGTTTGCATGCATGAGTCATAACAAGTCAAACAAGCACATTTGACCAATCCACATCTATAAAATATCATATCAGGTTAGCTCAAACATAACCATCAAAACCATAACCCATATGTAACCATCAATCATTGATCACATAGATCAGGATCATGAATTTCATGCATACAAAACTGAAATTAAACACTGATACTTATCCTTGAATCACTCCTTAACTTCTACCTTTGTATTTATTTTGTATGCACTCCGGGTTGGTTTCCACACTAGGCAATCTCCCAGTGGCTTCTCCTCAACCATGTGTACCTACACATAGTGTGAATCACACATATACAATTATACATGTCATATATCATCATGCAATACATGCATCCATACCAGTACCATATGTACTGTTTGTACACATTACCACGTGTTAAATTGTATCCAATTCAAAATGTCCATAACAACATCTGCATTACATATACCTCATCCACATGTTTTCAACCATGTTAGTATTATGCCAAAAATTTCTTCAATTATTCAAATTACCTTTAAGCAAGTATAATCAAACCTTGCTTGGTTTGTCGATTGGAGAATAAGGAATTTGATAAACTTGTTCAATTTATGCAACGAGAGCATAAGTAAATAATTTTTATGTCAAAGTATTCAAGTGATTTTATTTAACTAATCCTTTTCATGTGTCTTGTGGTTGCAGGACAATTTCAGCAAAATAGTACCATAGATGTAATCATGCATACTAAAATTTTATCATACCAATAACATTGAGTTTTGGAATTTAATCAGTCACTAGACAAGTTCTTAATTAATACTGGAATATGACCTCTGTCCCATCGTAAAACAGACTTATTGACTATGATAGTTAGTCTATTATGGACTTCAATATTATACTTGAAGTTTCATGACAACTTTTAGCCTTGTCTTTAAGAAAATATTGTTATGTTGTCATATTCAAAACCAGACAATGCTATCAATGCAATTTGACAGTGGTACTAAATATGCATCTCAGATTGAACGATTGTCAATTAATTTGAATAGATTGCTAGAAATCAATTATCTTTGTACATAACAATATTGATTACCACTTAGCCATTAATGTGGTTGAAGCATCTTATTGATTTAACAATGAGTTGTTCTATAGTTTTTTCTTTTCTTCCTCTCCCTTCATCACCTAGAACTTTTTATATGTCACACCTTACTTGGTGCATGTATTATTTTACTACTACCATAATATCCTTAGAGCAACATACCATAAATTTGTTTATTATTTTGGACAAGTCATGTTCTGAATCTAGTGTACAATTCCTACTAGTCATTAGCCTGCTCTGGATTTCTCTAATGCATCAAGCACCACCATTTATATTCTGTAAGTATACTTCTTTTTCATATAAGTAGAAGCACACTAATCAATTTTACCTTATCACTTTCCACAAGAAGTACATTTGCAAGATCTTCAATCACTCTATTGGAAGCATCTTCTTGGAAGGTTCTTATTTGTGAGATATTAACATAACCCCATCTATATGTGGATGGATATGCACATCAAGGTTTTGAAGCTTCAGGTTGCATACTTTGAGTTGTAGTAATTTACACATTGGAATTTGAGTGAACTTGAGAATGTGCCCTTAAGCTTAATACTACCTTCCAGCACTAGGAGTTTCTTTTACACTCCTGTTATTGTTTTTATACTAGATGTACTTTTGGATGCTAGTCCCATTGACCTACTTATGAAGGTCATAAAATTATTAATGTAAATTTCTTCTTCAACATGTATACAATGAGTTGTATTACATGTGTACATACACTTCACAACTCTGACCCTAATTCAATTTACAAGCCCCTTACATCTCTTAGTTATAATTATTGAGATATTGCTTTACTCAAAGAAACCTATAGGTTCCAAACTATGCTACTGAATATCTGGATAATAACCTGGTAAGATTATGCTCCCTTAAGTAGTGTATAGTTCAAGCATTTTCTAATGCCTCAACCAACGTAAAAACCACATTCCAAAATGGATTGCATCATTACATGTAGATTCACCAATCAACACAAATATTAAGTTGAAAGACAATTAAAAAAAATACACAGTCTCATACAATGACCTGTCTTAACAATATTTCATGGGAAACTTCCTGAACGGATATCATTAAATAAAATCTTCAGAATTTGTTCTAGGATGGAATCCACTTAATTAACCATCGAAATCTGTTAATGTTGATAGTAAGTCATGAAATTCTTTCCTAGTGATTTATATAGTTTCCATTTATATACTTTTATTTTTTTATTTTTCCTCATGTGGCCATGATTTATGGAAGGAAAAACACTTAACACGTTATCTCCTTTTTTTTTACCAGTTATCTCCTAAGAGTTCAACGTTTCTTCTGTTCATTTTTAATCCTTCCTTAAGATATCTATAAGAATAAACTTTATTCCATTAAGTTGGTCCTTGACTTGCCCAACATTAGTTTTGTTTTATTCCTCGCATTCATACAACTCAAAATTTAATGTTAATATGAACAATGTAATTTGAGGACAATATGGAAGGAGAGATCTATTAACACACAGTTAAACATAGAAGTCAAACTTTCCTTATCTACCATTACTCCTTTCAACACCGTTGTCGAGGAAATTATGTGTTATAATTCCAACATTAAATTATCTATCTGAGGTCGTAAGACTTAGAGGCGCAAGTGAATGTAACGCAGGATCAGAGCATCTAACCTAAATTAACATCAAAGTCCTATTTATGAATTAAGTACAAAATGAAAATAAACAATTTTAATCTCAATCTAAGTAAAGTAAATCAATCAAACTTAATCTCAATGAATGTAAAACATAGCTGTAATGAAACCACACTGATGCATTAACTACAAAATACTTATTAGCTATCTATGAAATTCAACCTATGTTCAATGAAAGCATTCATTCAATCACTCTAATGCTAATCAAGACGAAGCATTCTATTCGAAGAACGTGAAAACTAAATCAAAAATCATGAAAACTAAATCTATGCTAAGCTCACGAATATGAAATCTAATTTAAACTAATGAATACGAAATTTAAACTAAGCTCCGGAGTTTCTAATCTACTTTGGCTCAAAAAGACATTCAAATGCAAAGGCTTATAAACTAATGCTATCTCAAGAAATCGAACTAAAAAACTAAGAGAAATCGAAAAAAAAAATGACATGTAAGGAAATTGAAACTCTATTTTCAAAGAATTCATCAAATCAAATACCCTAATTAAATTGGAAGGAAATCTAAGTGACAATTTAAACAAACCAGAACCTCTGTTCCCAATAGAGAGTACAGCTGCACTACTTATTCACAATCGAAATCAAAAGAAACCTAACTATTGTTCAAAAGGGAAATCCGACTACTATCTATGATAACGATTTTAAGAAACCTAACTACTATTCGTGAATGAAACAAAGTCAAAACGATTGCGTACACACCAAATTCGAAGGCTTAAATCACAACAGAACTTCTACATGATCACACAAAATTGTAAGTCCGAGACAACTGGCGAAATTCAAGAAACTAAATTGTTACACAAATCTTATAGACCTAAAACTACTTAATAGAGCTCTAGAATCCAAACCATTCTTCTCACAAAAATCAAAGGAATTTCATTACCCTACGTGCAATTCCAATGTAAACAATCTTGTATTCATTATACAACACAATCGATTGAGAAACATAATGCTGAAGTATCCATGTACACTATTGAATTTGAAGGGTTGCGGAGTATAAGGTTCGGAATATTATCCAAAATTCTATTAATAATTCAAATCAAAACGATTCACAACGCATATATATGATGAGGCTCTTCAGAAGATATGGTTAACAATTTAATTCATTGCTCAGTGTCTATGGATTAATCAGAAAAGTTTAGTTTGCCAATTTAATCTACAAGATCAAAATAAAAACTTAGGTACATAATCAATTAAACCATTTGAAAAATAAATAATCAAACGATATGCTATGTAAAATTAACACAGTAAACTAATCCTAGATCTAGAATAACGATAAACTTGGTTCTAGGGGTGGTGGGCCCTTGCCACACCTGGAGCAAGTTAAACTAACTTAGTAAAATGAAACTCAAAATGCAACCATAATTACTTATTGTAGAACAAGGTTGGAACTGAATTAGATCAAAGCTTAAAAATTGACATACATAGTTTGGACTCTCAAAAATAACATAAGTTTTCAAAATCAATGAGTTTGGAACATTACATCACCATCATTACTCGACAGTCCCCCAAATTCAAACTCATTGGGCCTTTAAGAAGACAGTCGATGAATACTAGGTTTAACTAACTATCTCTTAACATAGCAAATTGTTGATTGATGATTATCACATGCCATATAATATCTCATAAGATCAATCCTGAATCAACTGCTCATGACTCAATTAGACTTCGGTTGGTTGCGTTTGACTTAAAAAACCACTTTCTATCCTCGGCCATAGGGATATCAGTGTTTGATATGGTAGAAGATCCCATAAACCGCTTACTGTTCCACCAAAAGAAGTTGTTGATTACTGATTGCCAACTTAAGTACAAAACTGTAAATGAAGTTTTAAGTACATAATGACAATGACACTTAAATGATGAAGTGTCCACCTCCTCATTTTTTGACAAAATGTTTAGCTTTTCATTCACCTGCCAACAGTCTCCATAGTTATGAGTCCAATAAAATAGATAGTTAGAGATGGCCTAATAACTATAATCTATCCAAACTTGACCAAAAACATTGAAATAATGCTAAGTAGAATGCCTTTACCTCTAGTCATATGATGATGGGGTTTTGGCAGTAAATGATAGAGTATAGAAGGTAAAAGGAATACAATATAGGTAAAAAGAGTGAAAATGTAGGTTAAAAGGGTTATGAAATGGGGACAAAATGGGCTCCAACATCCCCCCATGCCTGTACGAATGCGTGGCCTCATGCATCAGTTGCAAATTCGCCAAAAAGGACAGCGTAAGAGAGGCCTCTAGTTAATTCCTGTTGGCTTAACCAGAACTTTTAAACCACGATTAACTGGGACTGAGCACTTTTTAAACTGTAGGGCCAATTCCTAAGCATTGAGTTTATTTATGGGTTTAAGTCAAGATGACTTCCACCAAAATAGCTGCTTATTCTTTCATTTTAGCACATCATCTTGGGAGATTAGAGAGTGGTTAGTGTAGGGATAGGCTTCTATAGGAGGGGTAGGACCAGGTGTAGAGCTAGGCTTAGGCTTGGAGCTATGAGGAATCTCTTCCTTCATATACTTTGATTTTAGACTGATAAGCCTTTATCGGCCCTTAAACTGCATCCCTTCCCCAGGGAAATTCTCAATGAGGAATTCCTCCCAAGACTTCCGCCTTTTACTCAATTCATCCACTATGATCATCTTGATTAAACTATGGTGATAGATGGAAGTTTCAGGGTTCTTACTCTTGTATTAGACACCTCGAGCCATCTTATATAAACTCAACCATAAGAAATGAGGAATATTAATTCTACAGTCCTCATAGAAATGTGATAACAACCTAATATGATAAAGAAAATGGATTGCATACCTTCCTTTGCATGTAATGAACCTTTGGAGAATGGTGAGCAGCAGTTGCCATTTTTCCTCTAAACAACTGCGCAATACCCCCTTGGACCAACTAAGTGTCTCATATGTCAGTTTAAGAAACTTCACGCAGCTTGATACATTCATTTTCCCCTCTTTGAATAATGGCTCACTTGTGGAAGGCAATCCTATAGCCTTGCTAATAGACTCCTCGGTGACCTTAAATTTGAAATTTTCGACCTTCACATTTTCCCCATCAAATATCTACGCAAAAACTAATGCAACTTTGTCATTAAACCCTTGGAATTTCCGGAGAAAATTCATCTACCCTCTGTCTTATAGTATCTCCTTACACTGCCCATACTCTAGTCTTTGTGTAGCTTTCCCATAAGTAGGTTCATGCCTGTTAACCCCCATGCCGATGCGAAGCTAGGTTTCCTGAACTTGTAGCTGTAAGAACAATTTCACAGTCAATTTCCCTATATCAAAATATCACGGCGTTTTTTCCTTATGAAATTTATAAAAAATTTGCTCCAATGGTCGATCTAATAGCCTACACCGTGCTCTATGGGAATGGGCGAATGGGCAGAGGTGAGGTACCAAGAATTGGGCATCATGATGGTCGCTCACTCAATCATCATTTGAATTGACAGAGAAATAAATCATCAAGGGTGAATAAAGGATTGACATGCATGATCATGATTAGGAAGGGAGTGGGCCTAAGAAGGGATTGATAATCATGAGAAGGAGCGATATTATGGGAAAAACAATAATGGTAAGTAATAAAGGTAACACATTTACATAACATACAATCAAATGTTTATGATTTAGCCTAGATAAATCACAGTTACATACCTTTAATTCTAACTTATAATAATTTGGAGCTCAAAGTTTGAAGAATCATGGTAAGCCTGACTTGGAACAATGGAAAAATAACAGTCATGAACAATGATGTCTCTTTATTGTTGATGTGCCTGATGCTACAAAATGAAGCAGAGGATGAACTAGATGGAGCTAATGTGACTACTGATCTGATTTGATGAAGAAGGCTGAAGGATGAACTGAAGGTCCCCTTCTCCCCCAACTGAGGAAAGGTGATTGTTTCTACAAATGACAATGGGAATGCTGATACGAAAATCTATGTTGAGATCTCAAAACCATATAGTCTTCAACCACTACAAACCTGCGTGCAATCTTGCATATACGAATAAATGGTGTTGATGTCGAACATAAGTAATAATCATTGGATTATTGCCCATTGAGGAAGTCGTTAACCAATGCGAGATATCCCACCTTTGATGTCAATGGGAATGAAGGCACTAGGTACATTCTACTAGCCATTAATGGATTTATCGAAGTCGAATGGACTGCAGAATTCATCCACCAAGAAACATTGATGTATTTCCTTAGTAGATGACAAGGATACATGCGATTAAGGCATGCAGGCTTCCAAGTACCTTATCTAAACCTATCCTTGGTCCCAAATAATTTGTTGATGTCGATGGGATAAGGTTTGTTGGTAGGTGGGCCTTAATCCCACATCAACCAACACGAGTACAAGACATAATGAATTCAAAGATACATGATTTGAAGAAATCATACAAATTTACAAACTTTAATGGGAACCTGGCCCACTAGTTACCTGGTTTTCAAGTAAATTCCCTGCCCAGATGCGCCAAACAAGCTGGTTTTCACAAAAGGACTTATTTTTCTCTTTACTATTTTCATTTATTTATTTACAATACTAACTTTCTTACTATGCTGGAGAAAAGATGTCCTCCTTCAAGTGAAAGATAACTTCCAATGAAGCCCTCTGTGGATCAGGTACAAAGATACATTCATGCCCAGATTTAACACATAAACTTTAGAATGTACATGAGCATGAAAAATCAGTAGTTTGAAGAGACGTGATGCAAAGAATACCTGAAGATGAGACTGGTACTTTGACTAGATTATGATCTAGAACCAATGCTCGATGTAATCCTGATGGTATTGTTCCAGTTCTTCATTTGAACCACTCTGAAAGTCCTTCTCGGTCATGCCAAGAAAACTTGGATAATTGGTCTTAGGAATGCATACAAGGATTTTTGTTGGGCATGGTGAAAGTTATTTGATCTCAGGTTCAGCTGGATGCTCCCCATCAGATTTGGTACATGATTGCTTGATCTCCTTGGTAGATAGGAAAGAGGAATCAAGGGATATTTTCAAATCCTTTTCTAGTTGTGGAGAGATAGATAATTTCCTGAATGTGGTCAGGATGAATTCTACCTGAGAGGAAGATATCGTAGCTACTATTAGGATTTGAGAAAGTACATCGAGGGACATTCTTCAAGCTTCTCAACCATTCTTGAATCTCTCCTGCTAATTGATGATCCCTGTCTCGTAACATGAATTAGTGCAAAGGGGTTCTTACAGTACCCCAAAAATGTTTTATCTTGAAAGAGCTTGAAATTTTAATCTAAATGAATTAAAAATTGCTAGTTGCAATAAAACTTACGAAATTTGAAATCCTCTCTTACTTGGACAACCAGACTTTGGAGTGACCCAAAACAAAGAGGAGGTATGGCTCTTCACTCACATCTTACCGTCATCTCTGCCCTCTATTTTCTCTGCAACTAAGATCACACTGAAAAATTGTGAAAAAAAAACTATGCTCTAATTCTTTTAGCACCTCCCCAACTACGACACCAAAAATGTTGGGGAAATTATGTGTTATAATTCCAACATTAAATTATCAATCCAGGGTCATACGACCTAGAGGCGTAAGCGCAGGTAACATAGGATCAAAGCATCTAACCTAAATTAACATCAAATTCTTATTTCTGAATTAAGTACATAATGCGAATAAACAATTTTAATCTCAATATAAGTAAAGTAAATCAATCAAACTTAATCTCAATGCAAGTAAAACTTAACTGCAATGAAACCAAACTGATGCATTAACTAAAAAATACTCATAAGCTATCTACAGAATTCAACCTATATTCAATGAAAGCATTCATTCAATCACTCTAATGCTAAGCAAGATAGAGCATTCTATTCTAAGAACCTGAACACTAAATCAAAAAAGCATGAACACTAAATCTATGTTAAGCTCATGAATATGAAATCTAATTTAAACGAATGAATATGAAATCTAAAATAAGCTCTAGAGTTTCTGATCTACTTTGGCTCAAAAAGACATTCAAATGAAAAGGCTTCTAAACTAACGCTATCTCAGGAAATCGAATTATAAAACTTAGAGAAATTGAAACAAATGACATATAAGGAAATTGAAATTCTATTGTCAAAGAATTCATCAAATTGACTACCCTAATCAAACTGGAAGGAAATCTAAGTGATAATTTAAACAAACCAGAACTTTTGTTCCCAATTGAGACTACAGTTGCACTACTTATTCGCAATCAAAATCGAAAGAAACCTAACTATTGTTTAGAAGGGAAATTCGACTACTATCTATGATAACAATTTTAAGAAACCTAACTACTTTTCATGAATGAAACAAGTCAAAACGATTGCATACACACCAAAGTTGAAGGCTTAAATTGCAACATAACTTTTACAAGATTACAAAGTATTCGTAAGTCCGAGACTACTGGAGAAATTCAAGAAACTAAATTGTTACAAAAATCTTATAGATCTAAAACTATTGAACAGAGCTCGAGAAACCAAACCATTCTTCTCAAAAAACTTAAAGGAATTTCATAACCCTGCATGCAATTCCAATGTAAACAATCTTGTATTCATTATACGACACAATCGATTGAGAAACATAATGGTGAAGTATCCATGTACATTGTTGAATTCAAAGAGTTGTAGAGTATAAGGTTTGGAATACTATCCAAAATTATATTAATAATTCAAACTAGAACGATTCACAACACATATGTATGATGAGGCTCTTCAGAAGAGACGGTTAACAATTTAAGTCGTTGCTCAGTTTCTATGGATTAATTAGGAAATTTTAGTTTGTCAATTTTGATCTACAAGATTGAAATAAAAACTTAGTTACGGAATCAATTAAACCATTCAAAATCTAAACAATCACATGATATGATATGTAAAATTAACACAGTAAACTAATCCTAGATCTAGACTAATGATAAACTTGGTTCCTGGGGTGGTGGGCCCTTTCCACACCTGGAGCAAGCTAAATTAACTCAGTAAAATGAAATTCAAAACACAACCATAATTACTTATAGTAGAACAATGTTGGAACTGAATTAGATCAAAGCTTAAACGTTGACATACATAGTCTGGACTCTAAAAAATAACATAAAATTTCAAAATCAATGAGTCTGGAACATTACACCACCGCCATTACTCAACAGTCCCCCAAATTCAAACTCATTGGGCCTTTAAGAAAACAGTCGATGGATACTAGGTTTAACTAACTATCTCTTAACATAGAAAATTGTTGATCGATGACTGTCACGGGTTGTATAATATCTCATAAGATCAATCCTGAATTAGCTGCACATGACTCAATTAGATTTCGTTTGGTTGCATTTTGACTTAAAAAACCACTTTCTATCCTTAGCCACAGGGATATTGTGTATGATATGCCAGAATATCCCATAAACCGCTTACTATTCCACCAAAAGAAGTTGTCGATTGTTGACTACCAGTTTAAGTACATAATTGTAAATGAAGTTTTAAGTACATAATGACAGTGACACTTAAATGATGAAGTGTCCACCTCCTCATGCTTTGACCAGATGTTTAGCTTTCCATTCACCTACCAACAGTCTCCATAGCTATGAGTCCAATAAAATAGATAGTTAGAGATGGCCAAATAAGTATGATCTTATAATCTATCCAAACTTAACCAACAAAATCGAAATAATGCTAAGTAGAATGCCTTTACCTCTAGTCATATGATGATGGGGTTTTGGCAGTAAATGGTATAATATAGAAGGTAAAAGAAGTACAATATAGGTAAAAAGAGTGAAAATGTAGGTGAAAAGAGTAATGAAATGGGGATAAAAATGGGCTCCAACAACCATATACTTTACAACTATTACAAATTTGTTCATTCCTCCTCCTCTACTATGAGCATTTAAAACTATGCAGTTAGCTTAGACCAATTTCAGATCATGGTAGATAGTCTTTGTGCCCTCACAAGAGCATTCCATAATAACTTTAGTTTTGAAAAACTTCTACGACATATAATAAGTAGAATTTTAATCTTCACATCATTCAATAAGTAGGAACAACAAAAAGTAACCATCTCATGGTTGACCATTTCTACTTATTAAAAATAGTCAACATGTTAGTTGTTTGTTATTTCTTTGCATTACTCTATACTCCATCACAATTTAAGATTGTAGAATTATTTGTTCCAGTGTAGCCTTTCAGGGTTTCTTCTCCCCACAATGATACTATAGCTATCCAAAGACATGAGAAATTCAGTATAAGTGCAAGGATTAAATCCAACCTTGTTCATTTATATAGACACTCACTTAAAAATTTAATTAATGAATTATAAGATAGATATAGTTTAATATTTGAGCTTTATTGTATCTATCAAGAATCAAATACACCACATATTTTGAATCTCTAAATATATCGTAAATATCCAACTTTGTTTATTCCTCAAGCTCGATTATGAATATCTAGCATCTTAAATCAACTTTTAACTCATGTTAATTTGTGAGAATTTTGATCCATCCATGCATGTAAGCCTGCCAATGCATCTCATTGTAACCATGCAAATGATCCTTACATGCAAGCCATACATATATGTAAACATAGGCATGTAATCACATCATGAGTATCCCCTTCAATCTTAATGTAAATTTTCAACTTCTAAGATAAAATATTCATATTCTTTTCTTTTATACATAAAACAAAATAACTCATATAAATTATACACAATCTTCTATGTAGTTTGTTTTCGCACACAGTGCCCCACATGTCATTTAATATGGTAATGTCAACTTGAAATAATTATACATAATAATCTGAAACAATATCCTTATCATGAAGGAAATTGCAATTAAGAAAACCATGGCATATATTTCGACGAGTTTATACATGTTTTGATGTTTTGCACACAATAACAAAATAAAACATGCGCAGTGCATTCCTCGTTTCCTCGTCCATAAAAACTACCAATAGGTATTTTCCCTTAATGGTGACATGTATATATATATATATATGAAGCTCAACTAAAATTTTGTTTATCATGTGTAATGTGTCATACATAAATTTTTAAACCATGATAGATAATGAAAATTTGCACCATCACCCATTTGTTTTTTAAACCATGATAGATAATGAAAATTTGCACCATCACCAATTTGTTAGATGACATGTTTACTTTTGAGATCGGTGGTACATCTTCAACTTTGTATACACAGACATACAAGCCTTTCATTAGGAAGAGTAATTACTGAGATTTATATTATCAATTTTACTTCTTTGACTCCTTTTAAATTTGGAATCATATAATGAAATACTCACTGGGTTAGTACATTATATTGCAAATGGCGTTTGGATAAGTAAAGTGCCAGTTATGAATGAGATGGAGATATTGATGGCACTACAAATGTAGTGGCCCTTCGTAGCTAGGTTCTCCATCAAGAAGATGTGAGCCCTTCACAGTTCGTCTACGTGGACCAATGAGATATATCCCGATGCTAATTGTTTCTCCTTCAAACCTGCAACTAGTCAAGAATGCCAGTGAGCAAGGAGAGCATCAATTGGATGTTGATTCAATAGTTGGTGTGATGGAAGTGTCGACTACAAACACAAGGATGATGGTCAACACAACAAGAAATTAGCACTGAGATCCACTTCCCCAACACTACACAATAACTCTCTATTGAGTGAAATAAGGTCATTTTTACACTACATATATACTTCGTAGTTTATATTCCTTGTAATTATGAAATTTACTGCTCCGTTAATGAATACGATTTACAATAATTCCTCTAAAGAAAATATCTTAAAAATTTAAATAAATTTAAGACCAATCCATATGACACCAACAAGTCGAATTTGTAGTTTTTTTATGCACCTTGGGTATATCCGTCAAACGTCATTTAATCGACTGCTTAGTAATCAATATGTGGAACAATCTCGAAACAATATCATCATGGCACTTTAGAGAAACAAAATTTTAGCAAGGGTTAGAAATTCTGGAGATTCTACCTGGGCATGCGAAGCACACAACATCTGCTGTAATAGGCCATTAAGTTGACAATAAGGTGCAGTCAATTTGTTTTTCACATCGTCCACGTTCCCATCATGGTGGCTGCGCTCACACCGATTACCTCATTGCCAAACATTCCTCCAATTGTAGGCTGACAGAACGCTTCGACATGTAAGTGAGCTATATCTTTACTTAAAACACATTATATCTATATCCATTTCTATGTCTCAGTGGAATGTACTCCTTGCTACAGAAGATTCAAATGGGTTTTTTAACAGAACAAATTTTCTACACGGTTTCCTTACCAAGAAGGTAAAACTTGTAAAACCCAAGGTTGATAAACTTAGACCCCATAAAGTAATGGCTACAGACGCTATTTGATCTTGATAATATCAATTATGAGTTGCCTCTGTCTCTAACACAAATATATAATAGAGTTATCAAAATACTGGATAACCATTATCCAATAGGTATGCTTCTTATGGAAACATCTCCAGCTCAGTGGATAAGGCAAACAGACAAAGTGATATTGAAAAGAAAAAAGGAAACATCAATATTACTGATCCAATTTCACGTGATCTCCATGCTCTAAATCTACAACGGAAAGGAAAAATATAGCTACTAGTACATTGTCAATGGGATAAACATTATCCAACTAGTTGCTTTTAAGGCAACTCGATCAACAAATGCACATGAACATTTTCGGATCAGTGGATAAGGTAAGAAGGAAAAATGGCTTTATGGATCAAAATGGAACAATCGTCCTTAAGGTGATTTTCTCTGAACATCTAGTTAGAAAGGTGTGATTGTGCTTTAAATCACACACTTTCAAAAGATGCCCTATCCCCAAATCTCACTGACGCGGTTTTGAAAAAATCTAAAAGCATGAACTCCATTCAAACAAAAGGTGAAAAGAAAAATCGGTTGGTAATACCATTATGTCTCTTTGGCATGTCATAGCCTCCCCTCATTCGAGCTGGTGTTACTTGACACCACTCTGATTCAATCTATCATAAGCGTCGTAGAGGTTCAGGACCCTTTTATACGTCCAAAAATCGAATATATCATTTATAACAAGAGAGCCACTGCAGTGGCGGTAGTCCCTGCCGGGGTCTGCCCGGACAACAATGCTCTACATTCTTAAATCAAAAGCTAATTTTTTTTACTCTCCCTGGACGAATGTATGCAATATTCAGCAGTGAAATTAGTCGAATAATTCCTGTGCAACAGAGATACTAATTATAACCCCATTTTAATTCCTCACAGGTACATCTAAAAAAGTGTCAATTCGAATTTGTCAACTGTGCAACAGAGATACTAATTATAACCCCCATTTTAATTCCTCACAGTTACATCTAAAAGGGTGTCAATTCGGCCATAACTCGCTAGAGGATTTTCTTTCTAGAGCTATGCTTATTGTTCCTTTGCTGGGAACCGGCACCTTGTTAAAGAAATCTACACTTCGCCTAAAGAAATCTACTCCGTCGCCTAAAGAAAGTAACGGGAGTGCTCGCATATAGATGGCACGTGACTGCTGACTTTGGCAACAGGGGGCTCAGGAACTAGTGTAAGGTATGCTTCGGCCTCCGATGATGGGTCAACCGCTACTACCGCTGCTACTAACCCGTAGATTAGAGTACAGAACCCTTCAAAAAAAGCTCGAGATGCAATAATGTGTTGCTTTTCTGTCAAGCATGGATGTTAGATCTGGTATAAATGTATCTTTCGGAGTTTGAGATATGACCTGCATGAATGATCTGTTAGCAGACTTCTTGATTGCATAAATATAGGTTTCAATACTGCTGATGGGAATTGCAGTCTTTCTTAATTGCATGAAGGTTGATTGAACTGGCATTTAATCGTTATCCATCTAGCACTGTTTATAATCAACATTTTATGTATTGCATGATCATATTATATTTCTGAAAGGTTCTACTTCTGTCAGGGATAATGTTTGCTAGGCTGATCTGAGTGGTTAGGTGTTAAGATTCGAAAACGGCGTGATTATCTATTGGCATAGAAAATTAAGACACCTATTATAAATTATCAACCAACCACAAACGGATGATGATGAAAAACCAAATAGATACCATGAACTCAATCCTGCCGAAAATATGCATGGAAAATTAGCCACTTGCCAATATTAGGCACTAAAATTTTTGCTATACAAGATAGAACTTTCAATAACAAGTCCAAGTGGCAAGTTGTGGTCTTAGCCAATAGCTAATAGCCAGGTTGTATTAGCTGAAATGATTATTCCCAATAATCCATTTCAGCTAATATAGTGCCATAATCGCGTCATCTACCATCCCAATAACGGTACATGTTTCTCCTTGATGGTAATATCTACAATGAAAACACTTATTTGATACAGTGCCATAATTGCCTCATGTACCATCCCTGCAAAACGAAACAAGAATGAAACTCAAGAGATGAAGTTGACAACTAAAAACACCTTAAGAAAATGCAAATGAGAAGCCTGAGAGACTCATAGGGAGAGTTGTGTGGCATCAACAATTTCCACTTGGCATCCAAACTCTGCCTTCTGCTAGGCACTTTGTGAATTAGTGTAAGATTAAGACAAACACCACGCCAATTATAACTGCAAAACATAGATAATTTGCTTAACCTAATCTGGCTAACTGTGATCCAGGTCTGGTTTGATCTTCAATCATCCTTACTATGTTGCATCCCTGATTGCATGGACAAAATATTCCTGCCATTTCCATGCTTATCTTATGCGCTCTACCTTTACAGTCCTAATATCCATGCCAAAGTATTCCATTTATCTGGCAGTTGATGTCATTTTAGTATTTTATATTTCTTCCCACTAAATGTTATTTCATTGTTCTATGCGATTGTTTTTGCCAATGTGCTCTTGCAGAGAGCAAAAGACAAAGCAGTTGTGGAAAGATTATCCTTCTGTTTTTTAACTATTTACATGCAACTGATTAAAAGAGCCGAGTTAAATTCTCCTGTCCATTCATTATTGCATCCTATTATTTCCTTTTTTTGGCTTTTTCTCTTGTCCGTTGGTTAATTGTTGTTGCGCTACTACTACTGTCAATTTAAGACATCTTAATCATATTGACTTCACAGTGGATCTGTCCCAGATTATTCGGCCAGGATTTGTATATATTTGTTAATGCCTTAGCTTCTATGATTTACATCTTTATTTCACAACTAATAACAAAATTCTCCAACCCTGATTCTTTCCGGTAGCCTTGCCTCTTCTCGCAGTTATAGTTATTTTTTCCATTTTAAAAGGGTAAATAACATGGAAGAAAGGCATATAAAGAAAGGAATTTGAATAGACAATATAGCAAATTTAACTTGAATGTGCCAAGTAGTGAAGCACTTTTCAGACGTATTATATCTGGTATGAGAAATATTTAATCCTCTATTAGAATTGAAAATATGGTGTGAAAACTCCAATACAAAGACAATTAGGGCACTTCCTGTAATCAAATCCCGGGGCATCTGCAAAGCAAGAAATTATAGTAATTTTTTGAATAAACGCATTCCTACTCTCAAACAGTTGGGGCTTCAAGGCAAGGGCCCTTTCCTGGGGCAACGAAGTCAGTAGCGCTCATGGAAAAAGAGTCCACTAGTTGCAGAAAAACTGGCCGAAGCCAAACCAAAGAAATGGAACTTACAAGTGGTAAAGTTGAAGCTCGCCCCTTCACAGATCCTGCTGCGCGACACTCTCTGCTCCTCAAACTAGCTGGTCGATACTCTCTGCTCTCCTCCTCTGCTCCTCGAACCTGCTCCAATTACCGCCAGCTTTAATCTTCTCGTCAGTGCGTTTGACATGGATACCAAGGCTCTAACCATTGCTTGTAAAAACAGTAGAACCAGAAACGATGAGCTTTCACGCCTGTCTGTCAAATTTTTCTATTGTATCTATTTTATTGCAGAGATGTGTTTTCATTTGCTCTACGAACCTGTAGCAAAGACCTTCGTCTTAGCCTCTGCCTCAGGGGTGGAAGTGCATTTCAATCCTTCCCGGTGTTTTGTTAGTGATGCTGAAATGATTGTCGATATCCATACCACCAACAGAACGCTCTACTGTTGAGCAACCTGCATAGCAACGACCATTTGTTTATTAACTCTGAGCAATTATATTTGTAACATAGCCACTGATGGAAAATAAAAAAAACGATGTTCGAGATGGATGGATACACATCGAGGAAACTGACTCATGTTGACACCATATTTTGAAGTAGGAGATACCTCTATGATTCCAGATTTCCAGTTGAAGAGAGATGTAGGTTGACCGAATGGAGCTTCGCGAGTGTATCGGATTAAAGTCACAAATTTATGCTCTATCTCTGGTTTAGCATATTTAACTTCATACTGCAGCTTTTTACCAGCCAGCAGTCTCAACTGTGTAACCAACGTAGTGAATGTTATGACGCCTCTGCATACTTCAAACATCTGGCACTTGCAAGAGGGAGGAGGCTGCATGCAGGACACGGAGAAGGAGGCTGCATGGAGGACACGGAGAACAGGGACCAAAAACACTTAATCACTATTTTAAAAACTTTGCATAAAAAAATTTGTTAAAAACTCATTTACAAAACTTTGGATAAAAATCTGTTCGCCCGAAAATAGTATAAAGGCAGAATATCTTAGTTCTTTTCAAACTTTGGATAAGGAAAATGTTGCAGGTGTATTTTTACCTCGATAGGCGTGAAGCTTCCAATAAGAGGTAAAAAATAAAACTTTGGATAAATTGTTTAGGACGCTAAATTTCCATCGAAAACTTAGGATAAAATTTGGAAAAGCATAAAAATTTTGGTCATTAATTGATTTTCAGCGATGGATCGATCGCTAATAGTCCCAGGCAGGGACTAATAACACTTTTATGTAATATATCACAAGATTTGTTTTGCACTATATTGCTAGTATTTGTTATGTGCTATATTGCTAGTGTTATTGCTGTCCATGCTTGTAATAGCACTTGATAAAAACCAATAAATTGATTCTCAATTAATTTTCAATTTTCCTAGAAGATAGTAAACCAAATTTTAATTTTGTGGATGCTAATTCTTGAAAAGGAAGGACCAAACCAAACTCCACTGGATGATTGAGAATTTAATTGTTTAGAATCTAAAAAGATGCAAGATCTCGTCAGAGTTTGGAAATCTTGGAAGCCTTAATAACAAGGTTGGCGCAGGTGATCGCCTTATGACTGTTGAGAAACAGAGAAGCAAAGACAGATATACGCCAAGATTTTGAACAAATGAATCTTTATTGAATGGATATGATGATCTCCTCTTATCTGATTCAGATGTTATTACATTATTTTATAACATATCTAACATTACAGAACTGGACGGATACATAACTGACGGAACCGCCTAACTACAATATAGTTAAACGGTTAAAGAACTAACTAAATTCGTTGTCACAAACTAACAAACTCCACCTTGACAACGATTTCCTAATTTCTTTCCCATGCCCATTCATCATCTTTTCTGCAAGCCAAGAGAAGCTAAGCACCACTGCAACTTCTCTACTGTTACTGGTTTTGTGAATATGTCTTCACAATTCTCTCGTGTATGGACCTTTTTAAGAGCTACTTTTCCGCCATCGATCACATGTCTCAGAAAATGATACCTTACATCAATGTGCTTGGTTCTGCTGTGATAGGCAGGATTTGTAGC